>CH003399.1:110840-143136 GCA_000149265.1 Ciona savignyi
ATTCGAGCAGCTCGCGTTTGCAAACAGCTTAATAACGGAAAAACGATTTACTTCCTAAATCGATTCTTTAAAAATGTTATTGCATTTGATAAATGAAAAAATATCGACTATTTTCATCATCAGTATTACCATCAGTATGATCAATGGTGCTATTATCTAAAAGACTATTGAAAAGTCATTAGTTTTTCTACCCTTGTCCCATTTATACTTACTAAAAAATTAAGTATTACTATAACATTATTTAATTTAGAATTTACAGGATCAGTATCATAATATAATTTTGAATTGGGTATTAATTCTGGAATGGTTGTCCTTTTTTAAAAAAAGCCCTTTGCCTATAATTTTTCCAGTACACGATGGACTATACTTGTTAGAATAATATACAATTCATGTTTATCCCCGTGAATTGGAAAGACCAAAAACACAGGTATTCGTCAGATCACCTCGCGCCCCTCGTCGGGTTACAGATGGCATTGCAGTGTGTTGTGTATGATTCACACGTTCCTTCTTAATGGGTTCTACTAAATTGAAGAAACGTGTGAATCATACACAACACACTGCAGTAACTCCGGTAACCCGACGATGGGCGCGAGATGAGCTGACGATTGCCCGTGTGTTAACCCCCTTGGTTTTCCCATTCACGGTGTTGTGTATAATTCAGACGTTCCTTTAATTTGGTTCCTAGTATGTCGTCTTTCAGCAGAAGAGTTGCAGGTTAAAATTTCCAACGACAACCTTAGATTTCTTTAAAGAATCAGATCTTATGGTTCATTGTTCCACAGTTCACCTGCCAAGCCAGCAACAATCTAGGATCGCACAGCGCAACCGTGATTCTCACCGACGAAGCAGTTTGCTGTGTGGAGCCTCATAAGGGAGGCATTGGAACTGGCGTTGTTATCATCATCATCTTACTAGTCGCTGTAGTGCTCGTCGGAGTGCCGTTGGCTGTATACTGCTACAGTAAGTCGATTTGTGGCCGGGAAGACTTGGTTTTGAACAAAAATTAGTTTTCTAAATTTTTTTTATCTACACTTTAACAAATAATTAGTTTTTTTAATTTTTGTTCGTACACTTTAACAAAAAAATAGTTTTTTAAAGGTTTTGTTTGTACACTTTAACAAAAAATTAGTTTTCTAAAGGTTTTGTTTGTACACTTTAACAAAAAATTAGTTTTCTAAAGTTTTTGTTTGTACACTTTAACAAAAAATTAGTTTTCTATATTTTTTGTTGGTACACTTTAAAATATTTTTTTTGTTTGTACACTTTAATAAAAAAGAACACCTTTAAAAAAATTGTTTAAACACTTTTTAAAAAATTGTTTGAACCTTTTAAAAAAGGAATTTTAATAGAATGCGGAAACTCATTAAAGTGAATAAACTCAGTCTAAAGTCTAAATGTGCGTTTTACGACCCAGAAACTGCCTAATATTGCCGACAAGTCTGGATTCATTTATAACTTTTATAACTCGATTTGCAGAAAAGAAAGAATCTGAAAAAGCCCGCAGCGCTAAAGAGGAGTAAGTACTTTGACTAAAAAAAAATATTTTTTCAAAAATATAAAAGCTTTAATAATGGATTTTCACACATAAGAGTTTGTAGATGCACTTTTGACCATCGTCGGGCCATGCATGACTATAAAGAAATCTCCGGCTGATTTTAACCGTTTTTGTGAATCTCAGAGTTTGTTTTTGTACGGTTTCTAAATTAACTCTTTTTATTGCGTTCGCGATGGTCCAAATTTATTGCATCTGTGTTTTAAGTTTAAATTTAAACTAATTTTTCAGGAAAGAACTCGAGGCTGATGAAGGTGTTAAAATGAACCCAGGAGACGAAGTAAGTTTTGCTTGTGGTTTCCTTGTTCGGACAACATTTAAATAAGAAAATAAGAAAGAACCGAAATAACTAATACATAGAGGGACTGGGGTTATAGGCTTGAATATGATGGTAGCGCTAGTGATAACTCGATTTTCGTAATTAGTTTGAAGTTATAGGATAGAATATTCATGTTTATCCCCGTGAATGGGAAAACCAAGGGGGTTAACACACAGGCAATCGTCAGATCACCTCACGCCCATCGTCGGGTTACCGGAGCTATTTCAGTGTGTTGCGTATGATTGACACGTTCCTTTAATTTGGTAGAACCCATTAATCCGCTGGGTTACCCTCTATACTAGCTATAGATTACCCAACGGTTTTCATTTTCCCACTCCGAGAAAAACATGAATTTCCTTTGCTTAATGCTTAATGTCCGCACCCCGGCCTGTTGTGCTGGTTGCACATGAAACTGACATGCAAGTATGGTCCTCAGTTACGTGTTCAGTACGAATCTCAAGACGACTTTCGACTTAACAACTCAAAACCCATGAGAACGTTTTCGCAAAAAAATTGAAGTCAGTATAAAGAGAAAGGCGGCGATTTTAGTGCGAGGCAATCCAAAGAGTAGCGTTACTGTTTGTAAACCCGGACACTCAACCAAAACGAATTCGAGAACTTATATTTTAGAAAAAGCCTAGAAATTATTTTTTAACCGACCTAATTTTCGAACTCCGTCTACAATAAGACCCTTTTGTATAGAATTCTTCGTGTTAACCATTCGGCCACACGATCGCTACATTATTTACTTTTGCCAATTGTTAGAAACGCGTCAGACCAATATCTGTATTACTAGGGCAATATCAAGTAATCAGCGCACGCACCAAAATCACGTACCAAGACAAAACATGTAACATATCCACACGATCGAACCAAACTACTTGGTTTTAAAAGCGAGAAAGGAAATATACGGTCAACGCATTTGTCCATTAGAACATACAGGGATAAATACGAACTGAAGTAACGTTTCTATTAAACATATCAGAAACCCCGGCAACTAGACTGTGGCCACGCGTGGTGCTTTGAACAACAAGCCTTTTTTAAACTATGTAATAAACATAACCCTTGATTACGCGAAAGAAAATTATCAATCGGTATAAAGTGTGTTGGGTTGAATTGATATACCCAAATTTGAGCTAAATGTTTAAGCTGTTCACTTTGCAAGATCGCGTGGTTTACTTGTAAAATCAGACGGAGAAAAACTAAACTCGCTGAGGTATCACGTTCTAACAGGCACATGTATATAACACTCCATCGCTAATCGCACGTAGAACGCTAACACATGATTTAAAAAGGGTCAAAGCAAGTAACGTCGGTTAAAAACGCTTTGGATTGCTGCGCACTTTACGCTTGCCCCTCTTGTTCGGTGTTTATCTTATGGTGACGCATGTTTTTTTACTAACGCAGAATCAAGCTTGATCGAGCATGCGCCCTACACACACTAAAGCCATTTGCAGGTACCTGCTTTGCACTATATTGCACGAAACTACTTGTTTTGCTGGTTCAATAATTGTTTTGGGTGATTGATGTAATTTGCCTGCTATTACTAACATAATTAACTGCAGTGAAACCAACCAGCCTATTGCATAAGCTGGATGATACCCATGTACTTTAAAATGTATGATATCCATGTACTTTAATTTATCAAAGCAGCCTGTTACGGTCCCTGCACAAATCCACCTTAATAACACACTCTTTGGTTTCACTGCAGAAATTGCAACTGCAATAAAAACTATGCGTTTCAATAACCTTTAACATAAGAAAGAGCATAACGCCTAAGTTACACATTTTTAGACGTTTTGGATTAAAACCTGAATCCACAGTATTGTTTAAACGAAATCCAACGTCTCAAAATACCCAGTGTTTTGGTTTTGTTCTTTCCGTTGACTATCGTGTCCGAATTTGTCCGGCCGGTTAGTCTGACGGTTTAGTGCGTCGCCTTTCAATCGAAAGGTTGCAGATGCGAAACTGGTCGCTAGCTAGTCGGTTGTGTTCTTTGGCAATGCACTTAACGGACATTGCCTAAACTCAGCGGATTAATGGGCTCTAACAAATTGTAGGAACGTGTAAATCATATACAACACACTGAAATTGCTCTGGTAACCCGACGGTGGGCCAAGGTGATCTGACGATTGCCCGTGTGTTAACCCTCTTGGTTTTCCGATTCACGGGGATAAACATGAATATCCTATCCTAATTCCCTATTAAATCTTGACATAACTATCTTTTAAACTTTCTCATTCAAAATTCACAGGACGGGTAAACGTTAACTCCGAGATCGGAATATGCAATTGGATTTCTTAGCTGGAGCGTCATCAACATTGTTTAGCTAATTCTGATTTAATTTTAATTTTCTCCGAGCTCATCAGTTCAGTTTCCGATTGTGTTCGTTCTTTTTTGTGTTTTTTTGTACCATACACGGCGCACACTATTTTGTATGTACATATTGAATTGCAAACATTTGTAAATTTTTAGTTACCCTGAACGCGCGTTTTATTTTAAATTTTTTCCTGTGCCACTGCTATTACACCGCTTCTCCCTATTAGTTTAATTCACTGGGACCAGCATCTACTGAATAGGCATGGCGTCCATGCTGTAGCCTATCTTTTAATTGGGTTTAGTTTGGCCTCAATTTCTTGGCTCTTTTGAAACTTTAGAAATGGAAACTTGCTGCATTAGAATCGTGATTGAATAGTTGCTTCAATGTACGCAAAATACTATTTGAGAGAACACTTTGTATTTCGTCTTTTTTCTACTGGCAAACAAGCGAGAGAATATGGACAAGCGAAAGAATAATACCTATACCAGCAAACATTCTAAATCAAAACATCTACAGTTTACTACACCATGTCTGTGCAAATCGTAATTATCAATCATGCCTAAAAATGTACAACACAAACACAATATAAATGGTAATGGTAAGGGGGAGTACCCGAAACAGAAAAGCTCTGATTTAATAAAATGCAGCAAAAACGTGTTTTAATTAGTCTGGTTTCGTATTTACGAAAAAAAAATGTATAGTTTTATTGAGAATTAAGGTATATTCTTATTTCGAATCCAAATCAATGGCTGGTTACAAACAAATCTTGTTGTTTAAGCTTTATGCTTCGATATGCGATATAATGTTACATTATCACAAAACGGCAGAGTGCTAAGTTTATAGTTTCATATAAACTTACTACACTTTACTTTATTTACAAACGATATCTATATTAGACTAATCCTAATCAGGCAAACGTGTCGTGGAATAAATATAATATATATATTAAAACATTCACCAGATAAGGGAATATTAAACTAATAATCTATGCACTGTGGAATTTACAAAAAAACAAGTTATAATGTTCCATATATCACATGTAATCGTTTCCTGTCTTGACTCCGGTGCCACAACCTTTAATCCCACCCACAAGTACCGAACCTGCTAGTACTTGCAAGCCTAAAGAAGCCCACCCGAGGTAAAACGACCAACCAAACTTGGTTAAGATGTTCTCATATTGCTTCAGTTCCCCCTGTCCAAGCACTATTCGGCCGATGAAACAACACATCGAGATTAACGTACATATACCTGCGAAGACCGACCGGTTAGTCTGGCGGTTAAGTGCGTCGCTTTTCAATCGAAAGGTTGCAAGTGCGAAACTGGTCGCTAGCTAGTTGGTTGTGTCCTTGGGCAAGGCACTTTATGGTGATTGCCTGAACCCAACGGACTAATAGGTTCTATCAAATTGAAGGAACGTGTAAATCATACACAACACACTGCAATAGCTCCGGTAACCCGACAGTGGGAGCGAGGTGATCTGACGATTGCTTGTATGTTAACACCCATTGCGTTTTCCCATTCACGGGGATACAACTGAATACCCCCTGCCTATATATAATTATAATGTGGTGTGAATGGTTTCCTTTTATTAATCGGCGTGCAGCAAAGCACACGGACACTTGTATATTGGTATAGAACACAGGGTAACACGCTACTTGAGCTGGCCCATCATAAGAACACCCATTCCTACAGTAAATTGACTACCATTGCAGTTGGGTAGATTTTTTCCCTATCTCTTTTTTGTAATTTTACTACGACCCATATTTAAGACTTAAATCTACGATATTAATGGATTTAAAACTTATCCTAGTCGGTGGTGTTTTATTAAAAATAATATCTGAGCAAAAATTTGGTGCGTTCAACTCGAGTTGGTTGTTTTATACCTAAATAAGAATAACCTACTTAAATAGGAAATAATAATTACCTGCTACATATATAAGAATTCCACTTATCAGTAGCGGTGTCTCTCGGCGACAGAAACAACCGGTAACGGCTAAAACTTCAGCAACAAGCAGAATTCCACACGCCAAGACCATACCCACCGCACTTGTTCTTGCAAAATCTGCCAGTTTATAGGTGGTTGGCCAATATGTATATATACCTTGCACAAAAATACTTTGCACAAAAATATACCAACTTTATAGAAAAATATACCAACTTTATAGAAAATATACAAACTTTATAAAAAAAAATACAAACTTTATAGAAAAATATACAAACTTTATAGAAAAAAATACAAACTTTATAGAAAAATATACAAACTTTATGAAAAATATACAAACTTTATAGAAAAATATACAAACTTTATAGAAAATATACAAAGTTTATAGAAAATATACAAACTTTATAGAAAATATACAAACTTTATAGAAAAAAATACAAACTTTATAGAAAAAAATACAAACTTTATAGAAAAAAATACAAACTTTATAGAAAAAAATACAAACTTTATAGAAAAATATACTAAGTTTATAGAAAAATATACAAACTTTATAGAAAATATACAAACTTTATAGAAAATATACAAACTTTATAGAAAATATACCAACTTTATAGAAAAAAATACAAACTTTATAGAAAAAAATACAAACTTTATAGAAAAAAATACAAACTTTATAGAAAATATACAAACTTTATAGAAAATATACAAACTTTATAGAAAAAAATACCAACTTTATAGAAAAAAATACAAACTTTATAGAAAAAAATACAAACTTTATAAAAAATATACAATATTTATAGAAAAATATTCCAACTTTATAGAAAATATACAAACTTTAATGAAAAAATACAAACTTTATAGAAAATATACAAACTTTATAGAAAAAATATACAAACTTTATAGAAAAGAATACAAACTTTATAGAAAAAAATACAAACTTTATAGAAAAATATACAAACTTTATAGAAAAAAATACAAACTTTATAGAAAAAAATACAAACTTTATAGAAAAAAATACAAACTTTATAGAAAAAAATACAAACTTTATAGAAAATATACCAACTTTATAGAAAAATATACAAACTTTATAGAAAATATACCAACTTTATACAAAAATATACCAACTTTATAGAAAATATACCAACTTTATAGAAAAAATACAAAGTTTATAGAAAAAAATACAAACTTTATAGAAAATATACACACTTTATAGAAAAAAATACAAACTTTATAGAAAAAATACAAACTTTATAGAAAAATATACAAACTTTATAGAAAAATATACAAAGTTTATAGAAAATATACAAAGTTTATAGAAAATATACAAACTTTATAGAAAATATACAAACTTTATAGAAAAAAATACAAACTTTATAGAAAAAAATACAAACTTTATAGAAAAAAATACAAACTTTATAGAAAAAAATACAAACTTTATAGAAAAATATACTAAGTTTATAGAAAAATATACAAACTTTATAGAAAATATACAAACTTTATAGAAAATATACAAACTTTATAGAAAATATACCAACTTTATAGAAAAAAATACAAACTTTATAGAAAAAAATACAAACTTTATAGAAAAAAATACAAACTTTATAGAAAATATACAAACTTTATAGAAAATATACCAACTTTATAGAAAAAAATACCAACTTTATAGAAAAAAATACAAACTTTATAGAAAAAAATACAAACTTTATAAAAAATATACAATATTTATAGAAAAATATACCAACTTTATAGAAAATATACAAACTTTAATGAAAAAATACAAACTTTATAGAAAATATACAAACTTTATAGAAAAAATATACAAACTTTTATAGAAAAGAATACAAACTTTATAGAAAAAAATACAAACTTTATAGAAAAATATACAAACTTTATAGAAAAAAATACAAACTTTATAGAAAAAAATACAAACTTTATAGAAAAAAATACAAACTTTATAGAAAAATATACAAACTTTATAGAAAATATACCAACTTTATAGAAAAATATACAAACTTTATAGAAAATATACCAACTTTATACAAAAATATACCAACTTTATAGAAAATATACCAACTTTATAGAAAAAATACAAACTTTATAGAAAAAAATACAAACTTTATAGAAAATATACAAACTTTATAGAAAAAAATACAAACTTTATAGAAAAAATACAAACTTTATAGAAAAATATACAAACTTTATAGAAAAAAATACAAACTTTATAGAAAAAAATACAAACTTTATAGAAAAAAACACAATTTTTATAGAAAAATATACCAACTTTATAGAAAATATACAAACTTTATAGAAAAATATACAAACTTTATAGAAAAAAAAAGCCTTTAGGACGAGCCCAGCATGGACCTAAAACGTTTCTTCCGTTTGAGTATAATTTACTGGGTTTGGGCTTCATCCATTAAATACATTGTCTAAAGACACAAGCCCTTCGACCCCTAAAAAACGTCACACGAATCCACTAATCTTAACGGATTTACACAATCTAATCACCAAAGATAACTGCACGAATCAACGAAATCACTAGTTCCAAGTTCAATTTATCCATTTCACGACACAATGGGCAGAGTTGTTCACAGAAAGGGCTGTGATAAGAACCACATATTCCGACAGAGATAAAAGTGGAAATTAAAAGTATAAATGTGTAGTCACACATACCTTCGATTCTCTGTGTTGTAAAGTCGTAGTCCAACAAGCACCTTTCTCGCAGCAATTTCGAAGAATCAACTAAATAGATAGAATAGGATGAGATAGGATATTTATCATTATCTCCATGAATGGGAAAACCAAGGGGTTAACACACGGGAAATCGTCAGATCACCTCGCGCCCATCGTCGGGTTAATGGAGCTATTGCAGTGTGTTGACATGATTCACACGTTTCTTCAACTTAGTAGAACTCATTAATCCGCTGGGTTCAGGCAATGTTCGTAAAGTGCCTGTCCACGGACACAACCGACTAACTAGCGACCAGTTTCGAACGTGCAACCAAAGAGTACTAATATATTAGTGCTCTATGAAGCAACCTTTCGATTGAAAGACGACGCACTTAACCGCCAGACTAACCGGCCGGACATAAGCAACTATTAGCGGGCACAAAGGTTTTAAAATAACTAGTTTTCACATTAAGGTTGAAAGTTAAATTTAGCGTAATGTATATTGATTAGTTTTAGTTTTGTTTATTGATTTTTGCCCTAGTATTAAGTAACAGCAAATAAAACAGATTAGCACAGGGACAGAAAAAGCCAGCAAAACGAATAGTAATTCTCCTATGTCATTAAAAAAGAATATAAATATTAAAAATAACGGACTCAACCTATTTAATCCATCGACTATTTCCAAGCTGACCTAAATATACGCGGACTCAAGTCATAGGTATGAAAAATAAAGTTTTCTATAATTTTTAACGAAAAAAATCATTATTTATTTGTTTATTTGACAGAGAGATAAAGATGGTGAATTAGAAGTGTCTTATATTTATTTGTAATAAAAGTATGCATCGACTTCTAGCAAAAGCAACTGTGCGAGTGGACTCATCCAGGCCCTTCCATGGACTTAAACGAGTGCGCGGACTCGGGGTTGGGAAACACTGCTGTGGGCTTTTCAAAATAGTTTTACACCTTTAACTAACGGGCAACACTAAAAGGAGGGAAGGAGGGAAACTGCTAACTAAAATTACGGAAATTAATTTAAACCCTCCCCTAAACACTAATGTAAAACCAAGAACTAACCCTAACTCTAACCCCATGTTAAAAACTAACTGTAATGTCATAATCTTCATTTTAATGAGCAGTTTTCCTCCATCGGCCTCCCCGCTTTCCCCCCTTTAGTTTTCTTATAATCAAAATCCTTTTAAAATAGTTGACACCTTTAACTTACCAGTGTCTGGTACAGGACCTTCGTAGCAAGTCAACCAGAGACCAACATGGTATGGATATTGGTAACCATTTGCGCTTGCAGTGTCGTTGGTGGTTTCGACAACGAACCAGTAATCAGTTCCTGCTGCTACAACCGCACACGTCAGCCCTAGCAGCCCGATCGCACAGGCGGTGCCAAAGCAACATAAACCTTTCATTGCAATAACACTGGGTATGGAAAGTGTGGTTATAGACTCTGCTAATCAGTCTAAATCGATAAGTTGCAAGAAGTGTAGACCGAGAGTTCGACATATTTTTTAACAGGTTAGCGTCGAACCAATGATAATTTCGCCACTAAGGCCGCTTTATATATAGGAATCAGTATATGAGTAGCGACATTGCTTGAACCCAGCGGATAAATGGGTTCTACCAAATTGAAAGAACGTGTGAATCATATACAACACATTACAATAGCTTTGGTAACCCAATGGTGGGCGCGAGGTGATCTGACGATTTTCCGTGTGTTAACCCCCTTGGTTACCCATTCACGTGGATAAACATAATTATCCTATCCAATAATATTTCAAAACTGCTGATAAATCATATGTCTTTATGACTACAGGCCGTTCTGTTGTCTGTCATTAGGTACAACAAAGAACCACCACATATAATGCTTGATTTAATTGTTAGTCACTTTTATCAGAAGCAACAACAATAACACCTTTTAAAACATCCGTTGCGGTAAAATCTCTCATTTCGCGATTTGAAATTAACATCCACGTATTCTTCTCATATTAAAAATCGTGTTGGTTATTCTACCTTCCCCGCCAAACTCACTGATACTAAAGTTTAAAACTAAATTTCTTCTCCGAAAAGAATTATTGAATAACTTAATAGTCAAACTATCGCAACTGTGGTTCTTAATTACCAACGCAACGGGAATAAAGGGCTACTCGAAATTGTCAAGTGCTGTTTCAAACATAAAATCAGAAGCGTTAACTACTTTATCTACTTCAATAATACCTAAAATGTTAGAACCAAACTAAGTGTTGGAAGTTCGGCCGTGTGGAAATAGCCATTACATGGATTTACGTGTTGTTTATTAGTAGGACTACTATATAACAATATTATTATCGCACCCTTTACCGAATCGTGGGTACCGATATTGTTACGACTCATTTACACCCCACTGATATACACGAGATAAATTGCTGGCCGGTTAGTCTGGCGGTTTAGTGCGTCGCCTTTCAATCGAAAGTTTGCAGGTACGAAACTGGTCGCTAGCTAGTCGGTTGTGTCCTTGGGCAAGCCACTTAACGGACATTGCCTGAACACAGCGGATTGATGGGTTCTACCAAATTAAAGAAACGTGTCTATCATATACAACACACTGCAATAGCTATACGGTAACCCGACGGTGGGCGCGAGGTGATCTGAAGATTGCCCGTGTGTTAACCTCCTTGGTTTTCCCATTCACGGACATAACATGAATATCTTATGAATTTATCTGATTGGTTCTAAATGTATTTTGAGGCTTTTGGATAATTATTTCCCGACCAAGTAAATGTACTAAACGTAACATTACATAATATGCACCATGGAAAAACGGAAACATGGGAAAAAGGGTACAAAAATATAAAAAGTTAATTGGTAAAACGAATACAACTATTGGTTTAATAATCAATATGTCTTTGCAACATCAGTTATCTTTCAGCAGTTCGTCCAGCTGCCAATCACCTAGAAAAAAATGATATTTTTAGACGGTTTTGTATGAGAAACCCTTTAGTATAGTCGCTTGCTGCTTACTGGTAAGCTGGGTATGGATATGTCAATTGTGTTGTGGTGGGTGGGAAACTTTGAAACTCTAAAGTACTCTATAAAAACTATAAATTTATATTGTTTGGTTTTAATTAAATTTTGTTTGCACATTATTGTTCTTTCGCCTAGGTTTGGCTGCCGCGTCC
Source organism: Ciona savignyi (assembly GCA_000149265.1). Classification (NCBI taxonomy): domain Eukaryota; kingdom Metazoa; phylum Chordata; class Ascidiacea; order Phlebobranchia; family Cionidae; genus Ciona; species Ciona savignyi. Next base: position 122,808 of record CH003399.1, read on the forward strand.
GCTATATTTTTTAAATTATATCCTTTTTTTCAATGACGTGTTTTAACGACTGTTCGTTTTGCCGTCTTTTCCTGTTCCCGTGTCGTGATTTCATTTGTTTACCATTTTTAATACTAAGGCAAAAAATGAATAAACTAAACTAAACTACTCGAGAGAGATCGCTTACTAGTTTTTGTCTTTCAATATATGAACTCTGTCTAGAGTACAGTTGGCTAGTGTATTAAGTGTATACTCAACAAAAATTGTTTAAGTAGTTTTTTTTGCAACCTTTCAAAATCCGTGGTTTTTACACTTTTTTCCGAGCCAAGTTTCGAACCCATGATGGGCTCATCACCAGGATCGTTTTTTATATAAGAGTCGGTATATGTATCAGTCGCGTTAACCATTCGGCCACACGACCGTACTCATAATCCCTGTTTTAAAGCAATGTCCGTAAAGTGGACATACACCGATCAGCAAATGACTTGTTTTCGTCCCTACTTGAAGTTACACTTGGGCATATTATATAGGATAGGATATTCATGTTTATCCCCGTGAATGGGAAAACCAAGGTGGTTAACACACGGGCAATCGGCAGATCACCTCGCGCCACCGTTCAGGCAATGTCCGTTAATTGCCTTGCCCAAGGACACAACCGACTAGCTAGCGACCAGTTTCGTACCTGCAACCCTTCAGCTGAAATGCGACACACTAAACCACCAGACTAACCCGTCGAACAAATATATCACTTTAACCAAGGAGATCTTGCGAAGGTTGAACACAAGCATGTTAGCAATGTTATGTTATGTCCGCATAACTGATATTGTGGTATAGTGCTGCGTCTCAGTTGAAGGGTTTCAGGTTTAAAACTGATCGCTATAGCCAATCGGTTATGTCCTTGGGCAAGGACTTTGGCATTTTCCATATCCAGTGGATTATTGGGTTCTACGAAATTAAAAGAACGTGTAATTCATATACGACACACTGCAATACCTCAGGTAACCCGACGGTGGGCGCGAGGCGATCTGACGATTGCCTGTGTGTTGACCCCCCTTGCGTAAAAGAACGGCACTACTTACCATTTTTGAAAACACGATAACGGTTGTCCACTAGTTTCGAATGATCACCATACCACCAGCTACTTCTAAATAATTTCAAATATTAAGGAGTCTGAAGATGTTACGTTAAACAGCTTACCCGGACTTGATTTCGCGTAAGCTTCGATCTGACAATGCTGAAAGCCCTAGTGCTGACAAGACACAAAACAAGAAGAAACGAGAATACCTTCATAACTTCCCAGGGCTGCTAACGCAAAAGCAAATGTACCAAAAGTTTATTAAAATATTTGGCTTACTGAGTTATTCTGGCACTTTTTTAAAGCGTGCGAGGTGATCTGACGGTTGCCCGTGTGTTAACACCCTTTGTTTTCACATTCACGAGGATAAACATGAATATTCTATCCCATCCCATCCCCACGCAAAATAGCAGAACACATTGTGGTGATCGATGTATATTCTTCGGGGTGAGCACGGCTTAAAGGGCGGGACATGCATCGCAGAAGGGAATTTATTACTTCGTCATCGGGGTTGAAAATAACGTGTATTGGTATATATAACGGTATCTGGTTCTACTTCTTTCAATACCGTGACGTCAATATTTATGACGTCAATATTTATGACGGCAATATCTATGACGTCAATATCTATGACGTCAAAGTTGCAAATCATCCAAAAGTTCGAAATTGCTAAAAAAAAATACTAAACACGTACGAAAGAATGCAGCGTTTAAACGGTAACAGAAAGACAGAATAAATAAAAGCGGGCCCGCGTGAACAAAATGGGAGCTTAAATGGCGGACTGCGTGCAAATTCAACATTGGGAAAAGGTTTATTTTCCCTTAAAATCCGACCCGCGCGCACATCTGTGCATTATTTCAATAGTATGGTGTGCGAATACCGTTTCTTCGCCGTACCACGTATGAACAAGGGCGTCTCGGGTAAAAGTATTCGCGGGCTATTATACAAGTGCAGTGAACTACGAGTTAAAAAGTCGACGTTCTAAAAAGGTGCGGGAAATGAAAAGCGTCAAACACTGCTTTGGGAATGAATGGCAGCCGAGTCGGGGCATAATACTGAAACGGGCGATATTTTGAGCGATTTAATAAAATCTAAAAAGAAAATTGAATACACTCCCAAAAAAACATTCTATACACACATGATACTAAATTATTCAATGTTTAAATAACGGGTAAGAGCAAGACGATTAAAAAATGCATGGAAAACTGCTTGTTAGGTTGAGAGATGTAGTCAGGGCTGCGACTTCTCACAAAAGGGGATTTTTTTTATTACAGACACCCCTTGTGTAGAAACAGATTTCTCGTGTGACGTAATGGGTTAAAACTGCGTTTGATTTTAACGCTTTAAAATCCACAATGGTACATACTTAGTATAATAGCGCACGGTTTAATGTTTAAAACGCAATTTGTAGAAACTTTCTGCTGTAGGAATCGCAGCCCTAATCGTAGTAAGCTTTCGTATGGCTATTACGTGTTCTAAGTGTCAGTTTAAGGATGCTTTTTCATACAATATTAATTTCGAGTTGAAATTCCCGGTGGTTTAGACGAGAGTCGAATGCGGTCGTAGATCATGTGTTGGGCTGGTCAATGCTGTCAGAAGTGTTAGCGTCATCTCCACTATCGGAACAGATGACTAATTTGTGTCGGAAAGTCGGAGCGTTTGAGTTCAGAGTGTTGTTTGCTACTACCTTCGTCTGCGCTGCTAGTATGGCCTGCGAGGGGGGGAAATTGTGAAAACCGCTGAATGGTACGGATCGGTACGGATCAGCACAAATAAAGCTGCGAAAATACAACATGCGAATCGAGTTGAAACTCCAGCGTTCGTGCTTTTGGACACATAATTCGCGCTGACGCAATGATGATGATGGTAGGGCGAAGTCAATGCATGCTATCAGTGAATCAAGTTGGGACGTTTTTGGGACGATTTGCATTTTTAGTTGTTTTTGGACAGTATACCCATTTTTGGACAATATAACCATTTTTTGGACAATATGCCCATTTTTTGGACAATATGCCCATTTTTTGGACAGTATACCATTTTTTGGACAGTATACCATTTTTTGGACAATATACCCATTTTTGGACAATATACCATTTTTTGGACAATATACCATTTTTTGGACAATATACCATTTTTTGGACAATATGCCCATTTTTGGACAATATACCCATTTTTTTGGACAATATACCCATTTTTGAAAAATATACGCATTTTTGGACAATATACCCATTTTTTTGGACAATATACCCATTTTTGGACAACATACCCATTTTTGGACAATATACCCATTTTTGGACAATATACCCATTTTTGGACAATACCTTTTTTTGGACAATATACCCATTTTTGGACAATTTACCCATTTTTGGACAATATACCCATTTTTGGACAATATACCCATTTTTGGACAATATACCCATTTTTGGACAATACCTTTTTTTGGACAATATACCCATTTTTGGACAATATACCCATTTTTGAAAAATATACCCATTTTTGAAAAATATATCCATATTTGGACAATATACCCATTTTTGGACAATATATCCATTTTTTAGACAACATACCCATTTTTGGACAACATACCCATTTTTGGACAATGTTCCCATTTTTGGAGCTTAATGGTAGTAAGTGTATGGAGTTTACTTTAATATGCATAAGTTTAAACCCAGTGGATTGTACCCCTGGTTTGTAACCCTGCGCCTTTACCAATGTATCATTGGGTAAGACACTAAAGGATTAATTAAAAAACACAGAAAAAGCGAAACAAACATTGGCAAAAATCACATTCCAAGACATTTGATTAAAAAACAGTTTCGAATACTCAAAAAAAACCGACGACATTTTTTAAAACCGTTTGAAAATGACTGACAACATATGATTGATGCTAGCATGCTGGGTAATGGCGGTGTAATGCAAAATGGCGATGAGTTACCATGGAAAATTAGGGCATCAAGTTGGCAGGTACAGTAGCGCGTCTCTTCATTATTCTCTGTTATAACTCATACATTGTTAAGGCTTTCAAAGAAAAGTTTTCATTGCTTAGAAAGTGTATTTTTGATTGAAATTTTAAAAAGTAGGAAATTTAATGCGCACGTTTACTACCTACAGACCTGAAAATGTTTCTATTTGTTAGTAAATCATTTGATCACAGTCTAGCAGCCAGAGATTATGCAGTACTACACAATACACAAGCTTTGTTTTTGTTCTTATAACCCACATAAGCAATGTCCGAAAAGTGGCAGAAAACAACAATATGCGTAAATCAGAAACGTGTCCTTGGGCAAGGTACTTAGCGTATTTCAGCTTCACACAGTAGATTAATGGATGGAACTAAAACAGTTGCAATGTCTTAATTTTAGAGTAATCGAAGTATTGGCTGTGTGGTAATGTTTCTGCATTTTTACATTCACAATAATACAAAATATGGTCCCTATAATGCACGAACATTTACTACAAAATTACAAAAAATCAGGTCGTGGCAACTACAATTGCTTAAAAAATAAGTTTAACAGGTTTAAAGAAAGAAAATACACTGACAAAGTATAAAAACAAATCTCCTCTATAAAAAACACCACTATTTATACATTGCTACATGACACAAGTAGTTAGTTAAGCATCATTAGTCAAATGGCAGTTTAATGATGTCACACCATGGTATAGATGCAAGAGGCAAGGCCACATGCTTCAAATCCAGAATAAAATAACAAAAAAACAAGAATGTCAACCATGCTGGTAATACACTCATTCAATGTATATATCGCAGGCTGACATACAGTAAACATGCGTTAGCAAAATTGTGTTTTAATTTTTCCACTACATTTGTAGGGCATAAAGGTCTTATGGTGGTTGGTTATATCTTGTGGTTGGTGGTTATATCTTGTGGGTGGTGGTTATATCTTGTGGTTGGTGGTTATATCTTAGTGGTTGGTGGGTATATCTTAGTGGTTGGTGGGTATATCTTGTGGTTGGTGGGTATATCTTGTGGTTGGTGGTTATATATTGTGGTTGGTGGTTATATATTGTGGTTGGTGGTTATACCTTGTGGTTGGTGGTTATATATTGTGGTTGGTGGTTATATCTTGTGGCTGGTTGGTTATACCTAGTGGTTGGTGGTTATATCTTAGTGGTTGGTGGTTATATATTGTGGTTGGTGGTTATATCTTGTGGTTGGTGGTTATATCTTGTGGTTGGTGGTTATATCTTGTGGTTGGTGGTTATATATTGTGGTTGGTGGTTATATATTGTGGTTGGTGGTTATATCTTGTGGTTGGTGGTTATATCTTGTGGTTGGTGGTTATATCTTAGTGGTTGGTGGTTATATCTTAGTGGTTGGTGGTTATATCTTAGTGGTTGGTGGTTATATCTTGTGGTTAGTGGTTATATCTTAGTGGTTGGTGGTTATATCTTGTGGTTGGTGGTTATATCTTGTGGTTGGTGGTTATATCTTAGTGGTTGGTGGTTATATCTTAGTGGTTGGTGGTTATATCTTAGTGGTTGGTGGTTATATCTTAGTGGTTGGTGGTTATATCTTAGTGGTTGGTGGTTATATCTTGTGGTTGGTGGTTATATCTTGTTCTCAATTCCACCTTTATATTTCTTAAGTTCTCCATTCCACTTAAATCTTAACAAATTGCATCATCTTTATCATTCCTACTACAAATCTTGTTGGTGCATGTGCGTGTGTGCGCGTGCGTGCGTGTGTGTGGGGTGTCAAATGACCATAAACCCCACATAAAATGTCCGAAAAAATAGCAAAACCATAGAAATGGCTTGTAAACTATTATTATTTCCAAAAAACCTTTATTGTAAAAATTAAATAAACTGATTTTGGATACAGTAACACAACTAGTAGTCGAAATTATTTAAAAAGGTTATTTGCAAAAATTGTTAGAATTTTTTTAAACAAATTTTCAACCCAAACAACCTTGTTATAGTTGGCGTCCTCTGCTACTGAGCGTTGCATACTGATAAGCTTGGGTCCGGACTTCATAACTCTCTTTGCCTGACACCAAGTCTTCGTTAGGTCTTTGGACCACTGCACGAACTCCGGCTTGGACTGCATGGGAACGGTGAATGATTATTTATTATTTCTGAGAGGTGAAATATTTATAGAATTTAAAGATTTATTGTGATTTACGTTTGAAATCATATCAGATTTCAGTTTTCGATTGAACGGTTTGAATCCACTAATGAGTACATCATCTAATACGCAGTTCCTTGCGCTAAAATACAGATAAAACAATCAAGGTTCAAATTTTATTTTATGGAAAACAATTTGAAATTATGTTTTAATTTTAGTTATTCGAAATTAAGTAGTCATATTAGAACAAAAAGATTTTTATGTAATTTTATTTCAAAATAAAATAAGTAATATTTTTTTTACTACACGATGATAATGATTATAATTAAAAACTGCATTTGTTTTTGCATGCAATTTTTTCTTAATGGTAAGGAAAGTTTTCTTTTAATTTCTCTTCAATACTAATTCAGACAAAGGACATACTATACCATGCAGATAGTGGTTGCAAAATCTGATCAGATATTTCTTGTATAAATCAACTAATTTCAATGCTGTGTTTGGTATAAAATTTATAAAGAATAAAACTTTTAATCAAAAAAATAAAATATTAATTAAAAAAAACACCCTTGTTCAAGCATTATGTGGACAAAAAATTGGGCAGAACCAACATACTGAAATGTTAAACTACAGAAATTCATACTAATCCTTAATTTATTTTAAGGGATTTGAATGAAAACGACAAAAAATGTTGAAAATGACATGTTACCAATCGTAACCACCCCCTCATTTAGTCATATGGTTTAAAAAGAATATTTAGCTTTGAATATTTAAAGATTCCGTTGTTTCAATTTCCCATAATTTCATCGTGTATTATCGAATAATAGGGCTTTTTTATTCTTTAAAACTTGACATTTAAGTTTTATAAAAATGATACGAAAAATGTGGATTTTTGACTTTTTTTTCAACAATTATTTGTTTGAGAGATAAATAATGATCAAAACAAGCAACATTTCTTTGTGACGCGAATAACCATAACGTGCACCCAACCCCAATAATGGTCCACCATTCAGTCAGCTTTCTTAATGGTCAAGCATTCAGTCAGCTTTCTTAATGGTCAAGCATTTAGTCAACTTTCTTAATGGTCAAGCATTTAGTCAACTTTCTTAATGGTCAAGCATTCAGTCAGCTTTGTTAGTGGTCAAGCATTTAGTCAGCTTTCTTAATGGTCAAGCATTTAGTCAGCTTTCTTAATGGTCAAGCATTCAGTCAGCTTTGTTAGTGTTCAAGCATTTAGTCAGCTTTCTTAATGGTCAAGCATTTAGTCAGCTTTCTTAATGGTCAAGCATTTAGTCAGCTTTGTTAGTGGTCAAGCATTTAGTCAGCTTTCTTAATGGTCAAGCATTTAGTCAGCTTCCTTCAGGACACGGGCCGACTTGACCGCTATATCCCGGATCCATGTTAGCTCAGAGGCTGGAGTAATGGGCCTTCTATGCCTAAATTCCTTAATAATTTCGATTTCATAGCCTTACACGCTTGTACACGACTCTTTAACGTGCACTGTGTGGAATCGGGTACAAGCATAAAAATGAATTTTGCTTAAAATTATTTATAAATATAATGAGTAATTTACCAGGCAATATATTCCAGAAAATCGCATAACAATTTCACTTTAAACCAAAACAAAAATAACAAAATAAAGAATTTTACCCCAACACTATTCGACCTTACTTACCTCACAGCGCAAAATGATGTCTTTGCTACTCTCCCTTGTAGATATGAAGAGACAATACTTCATTCCCTTGGCCTGGCCTTCTTTAATCATGGTCACAGACTCAAAAACAACAAGATTTTTCTGCAAATTAAAGTAAAAAGACGTATTATAACAAACTTTGTTTAAAATCGACCAAATCCATAATACTTTACTAGTTGAACACGAATAATGAAAATTTGTTGAAAATTGGTGCGTGTGGATTAAACATAAACATACATGTCCCAACAAACCTAAAAAAGGTATAGTTTGCGGAAAAAGAATAAAAAGATTCGAAATTTGTCTATTTAATTCTAAGCTAATGTATTTTTCGCTTCTTATCGACTTTTCGCTAAGCAAAAAGTCGGCAAAAATCCCATTCTATAGTACTGCGATGGTTAGAAAAAAGGGCAATGTGCTAACATGTGTTTACCCCCTCCCAAAAGTCTGTTCAAATTCAATACGACTTTATAATGTCGTCCAAACGACCTTAAAACATTTTTTTAACTTACAGAGCCATCATAGTCCTTCCACTCAAGCCGATTTGGGTAGAGGTAACAATATCTTTTCTGCCAAGTTGTAAGAGCAAGTGGTCCGCCGAGCTTGTACATTATCCCATGCAGCAGGCAGTCGCCTTCTAATTTATCTGAGGAGTAATTACAAGGGTATTAGTTTCAACCCAACAACGACTAATGCTATTTTCAGGAGCATAGTACGCAATTGAAATGCATTAAATATTAATACAATGTGAATTTAATTGAGTTTCTGAACAATAAAATAAATGAAAAAGTTATAAAAAGATTGTTTAATTGTATGCACCAATACAAAAATAACAGACGTAAGTACGCACCAATATAAAAATATTGTACTTAAGTTCATACCAACAGAAAAATAATGTGGTGTTACCTTAAGAAACCACAAATAAATTAGGTATGTCAAAAAGATATAAAGATAATGACATCAGTGGTTTCTACAGAAAAACAACAAAGGAGGCAACGTGACTTGGTGCAGACACGATATCCCATCATCTAATACAAGCAGTTAAATATCGATCTATTCTAAGCTTTACTGCTAATTTAAAAGGAAGTTGAATCTACGCAGAGAACATATGAGGGTAATTTTAAAATACGGTAGTTGACACAGGTCATTTGAATAAGAGGTAATTGTAGAAAGAGGACTTATGCCTTTGTTTGAATTAAGTGGGATTATGATTAAAGTTGATGTTTTATAGTCAGCTATGTAAAATGGGAACCTTAAAAATTGGTAAAACTACAGTAAATAAAACTAGTCAAAACAGCTGTTAAAACTAAAACAAGAAAAATTGACGTGGTCATTAAACTTAATTTATTGAGAGTCCAAGCAAAACTTTACTTTTCATACTGGTGTATTTGATGTTTTATAACACGCAACATGCATTTTATGTTTTATAACACGCAACTGTAAAGCAGTTTCCATCCAATTCATACCTGCAAACAAAGCCTTCCCCTTTGTTTTTCTCTTTGTCTCTGCTTTATCTGTTTCATGGTTTACCATGTCAAACACAGTGTCTGAAATGAAAAGGGAAAATGAGTTGAAACCAAACCGGTCAGGTAGCTGAACTGTATCCTGCAAACAACTAAAACAAAACAGAAAATCAGACACAATATAAATAAATCAACCACACAATTTTTAAATTGCACTAAAGATAGCAACATTTATGCAGCCTTTTCACAGAAAGCAATTCGAAAAAAGGAAACAGCAGGAAATAAAAAGGGCAGCTTTTCTGTTCTGCGGGCTAGATGTGGGAAAATGAAGTCCTTGGTGAGCCGGATTATTACATGAATAGTATTGAAAATCTTAATTACAGTGTATGGTTAGATAAAGTCTGCGGGCAAGTCAAAAACCCTTCACGGGCCGGACCTGGCCTGTGGGCCATATGTTGCCCACGCATGTTTTAAATAAACTTATAAAAAGATAATACAGATACCGTATATTTTGCATTAATGACAAGTCATGAAAATGGTTGTTCACCATAATTGATCATTTATAAAGGTTGTCATATTCTTATATTTACTATAATATGATATAATATTCATGTTTATCCCCGTGAATGGGAAAACCAAGGGGGTTAACACACAGGCAATCGTCAGATCACTTTGCGCCCATCGTCGGGTTATACCGACGCTATTGCAGTGTGTTGTATATGATTCACACATTCCTTCAATTAGTAGAACCCATTAATCCGCTGGGTTCAGCCAATTTTCGTTAAGATATTTTTTTATATTTTTACCGAGCCAAGTTTTGAACCCATGATGGGCTCGTCACCAGCACAGTTTTTTTGTATAAGTCGGAATATGTATCAGTTGCGATAACCATTCGGCCGCACGACCGTACTGAGTAAAAGGCATTTTTTATTTTATTTTTTTTACCAGGCCATGTTTCGAAACCGTGATGAGATCGTTAATCAGATCAGTACTGTGTAGTATGTTTATGTATCAGTCGCGTTAACCATTCGGCCACACGACCGTACCGATCAATCCACTTGTAGCGCTCACCGTAAATCTCTTTTTGCCACCTGGTAGAAACCACCAGGTCAAAGTCGTTGTAAAGTTCTTGGTCGTTTTCGGTGAGTTTGATTCCTTTCGTTTCATCGTCATCAAAATTCCCGATGTCGAACGCGTCGGCTGCGTTAACCTCACCACGCGGTGGGGTTAGAGGGGGGAGGTACTGGGGAAAGAATATTTTTTTGATTGTTTGGACGGATAATACATGTGTAAATTATTAAAATTTGCACCAGCGTAAGAAAAAGGTTACTGATTATTTGATATTAACAGTATTTTTTTGATTATTTGATTTTTGGGAGGTACTACGGTAAGGATAGGTTTTGAATATTTGATATTTAGGAGGTACTACGGTAAGATTTTTTTTAGTTATTTGATTTTTGGGAGGTACCAGGTTAAAAATCGTTTTTTGATTATGTGTACCTTGTTTTGGTCTTATATATATTCAGCCGTTAGCTCCTTATTGTACTTTTATTATTTTGTGATTGACACACAACCAATACTGCCGGTGGCGGTGACCCACTGCTCTTTGAATAACACAACCCTCAATCAATGGTTTATTGAGTTGGTGAATATGCAGATTAGAAATTACTAAGTTACAACTGCATGATTGAGTGTGGTTTACCAGAATAGATAAAAAGTAGTTACTGATAGAAAATGACATTGCGTTCATGATACTACTCGCAGAAATATACAACAATATCACAAACCAAAATAATTAAGCAAATTTTAATACTTTACAGATGTATTATCCGTCCGAAATGGTTAAATAGCATGTTTAATTAATTCAGACTACCAGTGTTTTTAGGCAAAATATGTTAACATAAAATTTAAAAAATGTGTCTGTTTAAGTTTATGTTTTTTCTATAATAGTAGGCTAAATACACTAAATCATTTTTTAACGCACCGGTATGTAAATTGGTTAGCAAGGATATATAGGCGCACACACAAAACTCAATAAAATAAGCTATAAATAGATGAGCCGTCTCATTTTAAATAAGAGTTACAACCGCACGACTGAATGATTATGAATACCCAAGGCTGGGTATTAATTATGCATGATCTAGATTTATTCTGTCCCAAATAACAGGTTCGGAAGATAAGTCACTTTTAATCAAGATTTCTGGAATATTTTTGTATTTTTAGCTATCACTGGAAATTTGAACGGTGTATGTGGGTTGATTTAACATAAAAGTATAAATTACGGCGCAATATATGATTACTAAATTCATGTTATATAGGATAGGATAGGTTATTTATGTTTATCCCCTTGAATGGGAAAACCATGGGGGTTAACACACGGGCAAATCGTCAGATCACCTCGCGCCCACCGTCGGGTTACCGGAGCTATTGCAGTGTGTTGTGTATGATAGACACGTTCCTTCAATTTAATAGAACCCATTAAACCGCTGGGTTTAGGCAATGTCTGTAAAGTGTCTTGCCCAAGGACACAACCGACTAGCTAGCGACCAATTTCGCACCTGCAACCTTTCAATTTAAAGATTTAAAGATTTTCAAACGACACAAGTAATACCGACTGTCATTGTTTCATGCATTTAAAAAAATAATAGCAATCCTATTCTATCCTTGAGTTTAAAAAAAACTACCAAGAAGAATTAAACTTAAAATGAAGTCAGTGGAAATAACCGCAAACTGATAAATGATAAACTTGATCCAATTTACCAACTGATAAATGATAAACTTGACCCAATTTACCAACTGATAAATGATAAACTTGACCCAATTTACCAACTGATAAATGATAAACTTGACCCAATTTACCAACTGATAAATGATAAACTTGACCCAATTTACCAACTGATAAATGATAAACTTGACCCAATTTACCAACTGATAAATGATAAACTTGACCCAATTTACCAACTGATAAATGATAAACTTGACCCAATTTACCAACTGATAAATGATAAACTTGACCCAATTTACCAACTGATAAATGATAAACTTGACCCAATTTACCAACTGATAAATGATAAACTTGACCCAATTTACCAACTGATAAATGATAAACTTGACCCAATTTACCAACTGATAAATGATAAACTTGACCCAATTTACCAACTGCTAAATGATAAACTTGACCCAATTTACCAATATTATCCTGTGCCAGTCAACCTGTGGGTGTGTGGTTTAAGTTAATTCCCATATCAACAAACCTTTTGTCGTTGTACTTGTTCCCAATCGACATCGGCAAAGAACTGGTGTTCCTTCAATTCCTCACCACTGTGGACACATATGGTAAGTTAGCTGCTGATTGATTATCGGTTATTTGTACAATCATAGGCCTTGAGAGTGCCAGTTGGTGAAAAGTTTTATTTATTATTTTATTCGACATTATTTACGAGTATTTAACCGTTTCATAATTACTATGTGTCTATTATAAATGGAAATTTTTTGTCCTGCCTTCCCAAAGTTTTGCTTGAGAGGTATGTATGCCTCCAGTATAAGTATGGTAGCGTTACTCTATGAATAGAATACAACCAAAAAAAACTCTTAAAATTGATGATTGATTTACAGAATTGGATAATAGCAAGTGTAAGGAATGTGTGAAAAAAGACCATTGTGCACTACTGCTGCACAAAATGTGATTGATGGGATATTAAATCTACCATCCTTCCTTTAAAGTGTCTTTTGTATGCAATTAATGCAAATACTATGGGAAAGGCTACTTAAATGTGAGGCAGCGTGTTGAATAGAATCTTTATTATGAGGTCAATGCTTGTTTAACTAAATTACGTTACATTAATATGGGCGGGTTGCCATTGGGACCAGGAATTTAGAACATAGAAGGCCCATTCTTTTAACTAAATGATCACAGGGTTAAAAATTAAAAATTAAATTAGCGTGTGGAAGAAGTATTGATGTTACAAACAAGTTTTACAACAACCTATAGCGAAATTTAATAATTTATTGCTTTTTTTGACGTGTTCCAACGACTGTTGTTTTGCCGTTTTTTTTCTGTTTTCCAAATTTTTATCAATAGTCCTGCTTCTTTTTTTTTATCGTGGAAACAAAGAATAAACCAAACTAAAATAAACTAAACTACTTTTTAATAATTTTAACTAGACTTTTTACAATTCTATATACAAAGAGGTGTCAGTTGTTTTTAAAGTACGAGATCAGAGGTATAACAATATTTGAATTATCGATTTAGAGTACTGGTAAGTATATAAAGCCCAAAACTTCAGATAAAAATATTAACATTGGTTTCGGTTTTTAATACATTTTTTGTTTCCACAATGAAAACACATAACAAGAACTTGTATAAAAAAATTTAAGAAACCGGGAAAAATTTAAAGAAAACGATGGTAGTTAAAATATGCTCAGATTCAAAAAAAATGATTAAAGTAGTGCCTTCCAAAGGAAATGCACAATTAAAATAAAAGTTATAAAATTACGAATAATTAAAACTTAAATTTCTATAAACAATAGTAGTACTTTGCAATTTGGGACTACAGGTATAACTACATTTAAATTACATTGTATAAAGCATTGGTACATCCATAGGGTATAAAGCTTAGCTCTTTCACTCCCGGCCAAATGCATTAATTCAAACATGCTGTCCCGCAGTGTTTTTTACAATTTTTAGTCATTTTCAAATTAGCACAGTTTTTCTAAAGTTTATGCTATGATTTAATATTTAGTATGGTTGGAAAGATAATTTATCCCTCTTTTAAACAAGCTGCACATCTAAAATCTACCTCTAATAAAGAATATATTATGTAAACTTTAGTGAACACCACTTTTTATGCAAAGAAAATTCTGCTCGACTTTGAAAAATTTGAGGTGCACTGACAAACGAAATACTCACTTATTATTGGAATGCCCAAATGATATGAAAATTGGAATGTAGATTGTCTAATAGTTTTTGTACTCAGGAAAATTCGAACTGTATTTCTATCTTCAGTAGTTTTTTTACTATTTGTAATTGAAATTTCCCTTTTTTCTGACTATATTATGAAAACTTGAACCAAAACGCATTGAAGTTTTTAGTTTTGTAGAACTAAAATAGTAAAAAGTATAAAAAAGAACAGTGAAGGAAGTGTAAAAAGGGCATACAAAACCAAACAAACGCAAATACTATATCCAATATTCTTCAAAGCAGGGCACACCGAACTAGCTAGTCTCGCCGCCTTTTTCTTTATCGTGCGCTCAGCAGGCCCAGCTGGATTCATGCTTTGGTGAACACGAAGCATAACCGCCTGCTGCGAAAACGTCACCAACGCTCTCCTTTTTATCTCAACGGCACGAAATTCACAGAGAATGTAAAGAATCACTTGCTTGACAAAAAGAGCTTCTCCCCAATTTAACACGACTCCTATTCGCTGAGTTAGTCACGTGTAAACTCGTGTAAAAAGAAATCGCATTTTAGATTTGCCCCTATATATAGGGACGCGGGACACCATGTTTGTTCACCAACTCGCGATATATCGCGAGTTGGGAGGCAAAGAGTTAAATTAGACATTGTTTACAATTTCCCTAATGTATAGTTACACCACTTACTACAAATATTGTTAGCTACTTACGCTCGGCCCATACAGCCTAATCTTTCGTTTGGATCTTTGATCAAGAGTTTTTGGAGGAAGTCTGCTACTTCTGGGGTGAAGCTCGCTGGCATCTTCACTTCCTGGATATATATTGCTAGCTGGTTGTGTCTTTGGGTAAAGAACTAAACGGACATTGCCTAACCAATCGAAAGGTTGCATGTGCGAAACTGGTCGCTAGCTAGTCGGTTGTGTCTTTGGACAAGGCACTTAATGGACATTGCCTAACCAGCCGAAAGGTTGCATGTGCGAAACTGGTCGCTAGCTAGTCGGTTGTGTCTTTGGGTAAAGAACTAAACGGACATTGCCTAACCAATCGAAAGGTTGCATGTGCGAAACTGGTCGCTAGCTGGTCGGTTGTGTCTTTGGGTAAAGAACTAAACGGACATTGCCTAACCAATCGAAAGGTTGCATGTGCGAAACTGGTCGCTAGCTAGTCGGTTGTGTCTTTGGGTAAAGAACTAAACGGACATTGCCTAACCAATCGAAAGGTTGCATGTGCGAAACTGGTCGCTAGCTGGTCGGTTGTGTCTTTGGTACAAGGCACTTAATGGACATTGCCTAACCAGCCGAAAGGTTGCATGTGCGAAACTGGTCGCTAGCTAGTCGGTTGTGTCTTTGGGTAAAGAACTAAACGGACATTGCCTAACCAATCGAAAGGTTGCATGTGCGAAACTGGTCGCTAGCTAGTCGGTTGTGTCTTTGGGTAAAGAACTAAACGGACATTGCCTAACCAATCGAAAGGTTGCATGTGCGAAACTGGTCGCTAGCTGGTCGGTTGTGTCTTTGGGTAAAGAACTAAACGGACATTGCCTAACCAATCGAAAGGTTGCATGTGCGAAACTGGTCGCTAGCTGGTCGGTTGTGTCTTTGGGTAAAGAACTAAACGGACATTGCCTAACCAATCGAAAGGTTGCATGTGCGAAACTGGTCGCTAGCTGGTCGGTTGTGTCTTTGGACAAGGCACTTAATGGACATTGCCTAACCAGCCGAAGGTTGCATGTGCGAAACTGGTCGCTAGCTAGTCGGTTGTGTCTTTGGGCAAAGTATTTAACGAACATTGCCTGAACCCAATGAAATGATGGGTTTTACCGAAATGAAATAATGTGTATATGGTACACAATACACTGGAATAGCTTATGTAACTCGACGATGGGCGCGAGGTGATCTGACGATTGCTTGTGTGTGAATTGTGAACCCCTTTGGTTTTCCCATTCACGAGGATAAACATGAATATCCTATCCTAATGTAACACAGTGAACGCTCAAATTTATCAATGGTTTAGCTGGCAGTAAAATCAATAGCATAAATGACAAGTTGAAAGTTCATGTGATCATTACTGCCAAATGCAGCTCTATTGAATATTCTTAATTGATTTAATTGACACTTCTTCGGGGGGGAAAACTAAACGGAGGGAAAGCAGAAAGGAGGGAAACTGCTCACTAAAATGAAGATTATGACATTTGAGTTTTAAACATGGGGTTGGGGTTAGGGTTAGTTCTTGGGTTGAGATTGGTGTTTAGGGCAGGGTTTAAATTAGTTTCCATAATTTTAGTGAGCACTTTCGCTCCTTCGAGCCGGCTAATTAAATCTAAATATTATGTATTTTACATGTCACACACTGCAATAGCTTCGACAGTTGAATTAAGGACACTTGGTATTTTAATGTTTAAACAAATTATAAGAAATTTTTACCGATTTACCCACCAATTTAATCTTTAGTTAATGCTATATAATAGGGAGAATATATATATGGATGTTGTTAAGTAATATTTTTATGTCATTAATTCGTAGTTTGAGTAATGTATATGTCATATATAGATTATCCACATTATAAATTAATGACATAAGCAACTTTGGGCTCACCATGGTCAAGGTCATTTTATCAATCTCAGATTTGTCTTTTGTTTTGTGGTTTCTAAAAGGGGAATGTCCCCTGAGAAGTTTATACACCGTACAACCGTATGAAAACCAGTCTGCGCCAGTTCCATACGACATGCCTCGCGTCAACACTTCAGGCGCAATGTATCCATGCGTTCCCCTGAAAATATCATCCAAGTTAGCAATGACACTGAAAAAAGGATATGAACATTGAGCTAAGGAACCACTGGTTATGGAAATACCACTTCTTTTAGTCCTGCAACAAAAGCAATACCAGTGCTGTTATATAGTTTAAGACAATTATAATATAGGTAAAGGGGGAGGGCTGGCTATAAGAACAATGTGCACAGGTAAAAAAAAACTCTATCTCCATTTAGGCCTAAACATTCTAAACCAGTGATTTTTTAAACTTAGAATAGAAGCTCTACTTTATAAAATGCATACCCAAACACTAATGGGCCTTCTATGGCCTAAATTCCTGGTCCCGGTAGCTACCATGGACCCACCCATATTAATTTAATGTAATTTAATGACTAAACACTAAAGTTTGTTGTGTCAGGTATTTATTCTTAGTCAAGAAAGAAAATACAACTCACTTAACTAAACAGTAGGAAAGTTTATGAAGTTACATAGGAAGGGTGTAAGTTTGGTTTGTTATTGCATGGACATGTCAACAAACAACGTGCAGGGCCAATAATCCATCAAATTTCAGGCGAGAACAATATATTACAGAGAAAATAATGACTTTAACATGTCAACATTCATTAAAAGTAGCATGCAGTATGTCTTATTGTTCGTATTTGTAACAAAATGTGTAAATCCATTTAAATTTGTAACGAAATCTGTTAAGGGTTAGGGCATAGGTTTATTAACTGTGTTTTTGTAACAAAATCTGTTAATCCATTTAAACAGTTTCACAACATAAACTAAACACTAAATGTTTAATCCTTTTGTGTATATTGAAATGGGCTGCATTCAAACGCTAAATGCAAGGCATAGAGAGAAAACTAATCAATACAATACAAATGTAATGAACCTATGCCCTATCCCTTCTTGAGCAGGAGTTTATTATATTTATTAGACCTATGCCCTGTACCTTATATATTCTTGGGAATGAGTTTATTATATTTATTAAACCTATGCCCTACCCTAATATATTCTTGGGCATGAGTTCATTATATTTATTAGACCTTTGCACTATACCTTATATATTCTTGGACATGAGTTTATTATAATTATTAGACCTATGCCCTACCCTAATATATTCTTGGGCATGAGTTCATTATATTTATTAGACCTTTGCCCTATACCTTATATATTCTTGGACATAAGTTTAATTATAGTTATTAGACCTATGCCCTACCCTAATATATTCTTGGGCATGAGTTTATTATATTTATTAGACCTTTGCCCTATGCCCTAGCCCCTATGCACAATATAATCTTGAGTAGGAGTTAATACGGTCATAGTAATCAATAAAGTAGTATTAAACCGGATGTTTGTTAATAATTTAAGATTTCAGAGGTGCAATTTAAACTCTTGACACCCTTAACTACATGCCGAAGCATAAAACAGTCACATAAAGAAAATTAAAGTCAAGAGTTTATAAGACATGTTATCTTGTAAATAACAAACAACTTAGTACTCACACACTGGCATGAGGCCTTTTCTTGGAGAGGTCGCAAGCCAATCCAAGATCAGAGATTTTTGTGTGGCCTTTTTCATCCAGAAGTATATTTGCCGGCTTGGTAAAATAAATATTAATCAAATTACCGGATTTATTGACATTCCAATTGGCCTCTTCTCAAGCCAACAGCTGTAAGAGCTTAGGCTTTCTTAGTTGACTTTAAGATTATATTGAGAGTTATTGATTTTAGGCAAATTACAACAAATTTTGTTGGGACTTCTTAACAGTTAAATTTTAAAGCGATTATTTAATAGAATAACGGTTAAACGATATTAGTTTAAAATTTATTTACAGAATATTGATTTTAAAGAAAGAAATCGAATCTTTTAATAAAAATAAGCAATTGATATGGTAAATAGCGATGCAAATTCACAAGAATAAACCAAAATTGCACTTTACCTTTGGCAAACAAATTTTTATCGTAATAACAAAGCGAATATGTGCTCAGAGGAAAGGTAATTCAACGATCAATTGGACAGAAAATATCGGTTTTTGACACTTTTAACCAAGCACACCTTAAGGTCCCTGTAGACGATGCCCCGCGAGTGCATGTGGTCGAGACCCAGTAAGATTTCCGAGGCGTAAAATCGAACCTCGTTCTCGGTGAACGTTCCTCTCTGTGTGAGCTGGTAGTGCAGGTCCCCACCTACGAATATCATTTATTATTCATACACAATCCCTGGGAATAGATTTCCCACCAAGAATGACACATTGATCCTTAATTGACATCTCTTCCGACCGTGAAAACTTCCGATTTGATTTTAGCTCATCGGTCAGTAATTTTGATATGAAAATACCCATTGGTAAAAAATAATTAATGTGAATTAAAAGAATTGATGCAAATACTCTTAAGATTCATAGAATTTTGAAATAAAGTAATGCCATATGGTAGCAAAATGTAGTAAAATTTAGTAGGAAAATTAAAAAGCATGCAAAAAATCAGAAAATTTGTCCTTTGATGTTTGGAAATTTAAAAATACTTAATACTTCCACCCTTAGACTGTGGAATCAATTATACAAACTTAACTAATAAGAAAAATGTCTGAATTAAGTTTTGTGCATTGGGCTAGATTATAATAACAGCTGATAACTAACTGACTCCTTTAAATGACTAAATTTATGAGGCATTAAATGCGGTTTGTGACACAGTTATTAACAATATTTTAATAAGTCAATAAATTGTGACTTATTTCTATTGTTTTAGTTCAAATAAACTGTCATCAAAGATAGAGCAAAAAAATATTTAAAGACAGTAGCTTATTTAAAGGATAAAAAATGTGTGCTAGTAAGGTGGTTAAATAATTACTAGATGATATGGGATAAAAAGTAGGATTGTGCCAAGCCAAAAAAATAATACGAACCTTAAGTACCAAATTAAAGTAGGATAGGATAGGATATTCAGGTTTATCACTGTAAATGGGAAAACCAAGGCGATTAACACACAGGCAATTGTCAGATCACCTCGCGCCCACCGTCGGGTTACCGGAACTATTGCAGTGTGTTGTGTATGATTCACATGTTCCTTTTAATTTAGTACAGGTAATGTCCATTAACTGCTTTGCCAAAGTACACAACCAGTTTTGTATCTGCAACCCTTTGGCTGAAAGGCGACGTACTTGACCGCCAGACTAACCCGTCGGACTAACTTCAATTATAAGCACATTTACATCTGAAATAAACAATATTAGTGCTTGATTGGCAGTTATTACTTCAGCCATATTACAGAATATGAAGACCAGGTTTTACTTGTAAATCAATAGTGTACACAGTAAAAAAACTACATTGCGTATGAAGGGGTTTGACATCAGCACCATAACATGGGAAGTCACTGG
>CH003399.1:147898-169147 GCA_000149265.1 Ciona savignyi
CCTTTGTGCACATGAACACTTTGTGCATGTGCACATAAACACTTTGTGCACATAAACACTTTGTGCACATGAACACTTTGTGCACATGAACACTTTGTGCACATGAACACTTTGTGCACATGAACACTTTGTGCACATGAACACTTTGTGCACATGAACACTTTGTGCACATGAACACTTTGTGCACATGAACACTTTGTGCACATGAACACTTTGTGCACATGAACACTTTGTGCACATGAACACTTTGTGCACATGAACACTTTGTGCACATGAACACTTTGTGCACATGAACACTTTGTGCACATGAACACTTTGTGCACATGAACACTTTGTGCACATGAACACTTTGTGCACATGAACACTTTGTGCACATGAACACTTTGTGCACATGAACACTTTGTGCACATGAACACTTTGTGCACATAAACACCTTTATGCACATGAACAGTTTGTGCACATAACAACCTCTAGAAGCATGATTGCACACATAACCACGAAGCCAACCATAACAAATAGGTATCAAGAAAAGGTATTTGTATCTACCATGGCTACAAAGCAAAAAAATCAATACCTTTCGATAAATAACTGGAAAAAATGATGCTTCAGACTCTTTCGCACTTCTGCATCATAAACCTATGAACAAAACAGAAAATAACCTTTTAATATCATTCCTAGTTACATGGCCAGTGCATTTAACAAGGTTTTAAACACTGACCTGAAATAAATCAATAGGAAATTTGTTTTGCAGAATCAATGATTTCACCTTATCCAATGCGTCTTTGGAAAATTCCTGAAAAAAGGAACAGCTGATAGGCTAATTGGAAAGTTGAACAATATTGTGCTTGGATTACTGAATTATTGTTAGCAGTTAAGTATCGGCTAAAAAAGGTATTGGTTTCGTAATAATGAGGGAAAGGAACAAAAAGGGATGAAAAACTAAATTTTATAAACTAAAATTGCCCAATACGTCATACAACAGCACTTTGTATGTAGTGGGAAGTGAAGAAATTAGGATAGGATATTAATGTTTATCCCCGTGAATGGGAAAATTGAGGGGGTTAACACACAGGCAATCGTCAGTTCACCTCACGCCCACTGTTGGGTTACCGGAGCTATTGCAGTGTGTTGTATATGATTTACACATTCCTTCAATTTGGTAGCACCCATTAATCCGCTGGGTTCTGGCAATGTCCGTTAAGTGCTTTGCCCAAGGAAACAACCTACTAGCTATTACTACAGTTTCTTATAATGACCACCTTTATTATACACGGCAACTATAGTAGAGGCAATACATCAAAGGTATCAGGTAACTAGCAATCATTTGACGCTCACTAAACAACCATGGTATAAATGACGCCTGTTTGAAAGTGGCTATTTAAGTTAACTGTGTGGAAAGATCGGCCATTATATGTATAATTTTAGAATTATTCTAAAATTACCGATTTTGAAAACAGAACTTTAAGCTCTTTAACAATAGATTTAAACGGAAGGTTAAAAGTGTTTTGTGATAAATTTTACAAAAAAACTGATATTTGTAATTATTTTTGACAAAACACTATACAAAAAATTGTGTATGAGGTAAATTGCTGCTATTTGTCTTGGTAACTGACTTTACTATTAGTTGGGTGAAGGAAATCTTAAAACTTAATCACATTTACCACTTTTGCTTTAAACTTGCATAACTAAGCCTTATTTTAATCCATTGTATTGTAAGCAATAAATTTCAAATTTGTAAAAAAAAGTCTTAATCATTTTCAATTTAAATCCAATTGGAATCTTGATTATAAGATGGATCTCCCTAATCAGCTGTAATCAACCAAGTCATTGAATATAATTTAAATTTAATAAAACATAAAAACATACTCAAACATAATAAAGATTTATTGCTTTTTGACCTAAGGCAAGACAATGTTGACTAGGATAGGATAGGATATTCATGTTTATCCCTGTGAAGGGGAAAACCAAGGGGGTTAACACACGGGCAATCAGTTCACCTTGCGCCCACCGTCGGGTTACCAGAGATATTGCAGTGTGTTGTATATGATAGATACGTTCAATTTGGTAGAACCCATTAATCCGCTGGGTTTAGGCAATGTCTGTTAAGTGCCTTGCCCCAAGGACACAACCGACTAGCTAGCGACCAGTATCGCACCTGCAACCTTTCGATTGAAAGGCGACGCACTTAACCGCCAGACTAACTTGCCGGACAACTATAATACAATACATACTATATATATCATTTATTTATATCATCTTGTATACAAAGTATAAAATTTTAGGGAATTTTACCGTTGACAAGTTTTGAACGAGCTTTTTCATAATGCACTGATTGTACATCATTTTAGCTTGTGTGGCCCTTTCTTCCTCCAAATCTAAACTTTGGTACGTCAGAATCTGTAACATATTCCACATACTGTTAGTTGGTAGCATGAGGTTTTAAAGAGAAATTTAAAGACAATTGAAATGGCTTGGTGAAATGGGAATGAAGTTAATCTAAACTGCACTTTAATATTTAGTTATAAATTAGTTATACCTTAATATTTAGTTATAAATTAGCTGCACTTTACTATTTAGTTATAAGCATTAGTTATAAATGGCATGTAAAAGTTTACTTTTTCGGAAGTTCATATGTAAAAATCGACAAAACCGCCTTATTATAGGTTGAAAATATAACAAAATTCAGTTAAATCTTCAATGTTAAATTAGGTTTATTTGATTAGCCATGATGCAGTCAGTTTTTGGACTGTTATTTTAGGACTTTGTGTAGGTGTGTTTCAATAATGGTATAAAAAAGTAAAAATAATATTAACAGCCAGCCAATTGATCTCTATATGTACCTTTAATATGATTACCAAGTTAAAATTAATATAGATATATTTAGCTGCTTTGGAAAATCCTACAAAATGCTGAAGCTGTTTTGTCACACCAGAATTTAAATGTTAGAAATAATCAATAAAGATCTGTAACAATCAATAAACTAATCCATGGTAGTGGTCTAGTGGATTTGATACACCGACGGGCACAGTGAAACCTACAACAAATCTACGGAAAACATCACAGTTACTTAGGACTGCTCTAATGACAGCTTGTTAAATTAGGAGTAAACAAACATTGGATCTAAATGGATTAGTTGTGTACAATTAGTTACCTCCTCATAGAATAAGAGTTGGGGGATTGGTAGATCGGACTGGGTGCAAAATTCCTTGAAAAGTCGGTAACCTGAGGTTTAAAGAAAAATTTAAAGTCAATTGAAATTGCTTGGCTAAACGGGGGTGAATTTAATCAAAACTGCACTTTATTTTGGGCATTGAGAAATGAGGGCCATATGATCTGGCACTGAGAGGCGATAAAATAAATACATGATTAGTCATGCCATCAGTGAATGATAAACACAAACTAAATCTAAATTTAAAGCCTTTTTCAAATCACAGAAGGGTGCTAATGACAATTTAAGACCATAAACATTTTTTGCTAATATATTCAAAAGCTTATTTTAAAAGGGTATTTGAAATTAAAAAATAAGTAAACAGTAACTTAAACTGTTTGAAGTTGTTTGGAATAAAAAATAACGACAATTATCGTATCTTGTTGTGTAAATTGATTTCAAATGTTGGTAAATCTTACCGATTTCCTGATTAAATATTTCGTCGAAGTTAATAAGTCCACGCTCATTAAGATACTTGTACATGAGCGTCCGAATGCTGTGAATGGAAGTATTATTATCTACTGCATTATAAGTTGATGTACTGCATTATAAGTTGGTGTACTGCATTATAAGTTAATGTACTGCATTATAAGTTGATGTACTGCATTATAAGTTGATGTACTGCATTATAAGTTGGTGCACTGCATTATAAGTTGATGCACTGCATTATAAGTTGGTGTACTGCATTATAAGTTGATGCACTGCATTATAAGTTGATGTACTGCACTATAAGTTGATGTACTGCATTATAAGTTGATGTACTGCATTATAAGTTGATGTACTGCATTATAAGTTGATGTACTGCATTATAAGTTGATGTACTGCATTATAAGTTAATGTACTGCATTATAAGTTGATGCAGTGCATTATAAGTTGATGTACTGCATTATAAGTTGATGTACTGCATTATAAGTTGATGTAGTGCATTATAAGTTGATGTACTGCATTATAAGTTGATGTACTGCATTATAAGTTGATGTACTGCATTATAAGTTGATGTAGTGCATTATAAGTTGATGTCCTGCATTATAAGTTGATACACTGCATTATAAGTTGATGTACTGCATTATAAGTTGATGTACTGCATTATAAGTTGATGTACTGCATTATAAGTTGATGTACTGCATTATAAGTTGATGTACTGCATTATAAGTTGGTGTAGTGCATTATAAGTTGATGCACTGCATTATAAGTTGATGTAGTGCATTATAAGTTGATGTAGTGCATTATATGTTGATGTACTGCATTATAAGTTGATGTACTGCATTATAAGTTGGTGTAGTGCATTATAAGTTGATGCACTGCATTATAAGTTGATGTACTGCATTATAAGCTGAAAAGAAAGTTAAATGTAGTGAGGGCAGGGTTCTAAATCTCAAATTACAGGCAAGAATTCACACAATCATTATTTAAATATTTAATGTTACGACTACAACGTTTGTATGGTACCGGTATTGTAAAAAGTCCTACAACGTAAGGCCAGAATAAGCCCACTTCATTCTGTTCCCACATTGTAGGCAAAATGCGTTTAAATTGAACACACCATTATAATAGAACAAAATTAAAGTTATCATTATTTGAATTGTTTTGGTTTCTAGATTTATTCTCGAATCAATAATTTCAAATCTAAAATATCAAAATGCTCTGAAATAAACTTTAAGGCAAACCAAAAACATTTTCGTATTAATTTAATGTAGAGAATAATTGCAATAATTTTAATGTTATACTTTTTATTACAAGCACCATCACTGTTAACTGCATAAACAAATTTTACTTAATTTAAAACAAACTTATCTACTCTCGCCCCATATCATTTTGCCATAATGGGGATAAACGAAAAACAGTAACATATTCATACACAACAATAGCTCCGGTAACCCGACACTGGGCGCGAGGTGATCTGACGATTTCCTGTGTATTAATCCCCTTGGTTTTCCCATTCATGGGAATAAACATAAATATATTATCCTATCCTATCCTACTCAATGTTTCCGGAATGGGGATCTCAGGTTGAAATTCCAAATTACTTGGTCGTCAGATGCTATAGAGTGTGCACTAACAATCATTTAAATAGTCGCACTGAAATTAGAATGGAAACACTCTACATAATACTTAATGAATTGTATGACAAAAGCGAAGCTTGGCAACACTGGTACATGGTGTGGCAACACTATAAAATGATAATTGTAGCCTCCAACACACAAGCATTATTACGTCGTTCAATTTAAGTCAGGATAAGAAGTTTTTCACACTGCTATTCTGTATATTTCTTATTATTTTTATATCTTAATTTACATTTCCCATAAAGTGGCACCTGCTTCGATAACCGCATGGTTTCTCGGTGTCTCCTTGTAAAACTTCAGTTTCAATTATTTTCGTATTGTTATTATTTTGTTGCTGTGCGTTTAACAAATAAATATGTTTAATAGATTGATTCAGGATGAAAAGAGACCGACAAAAGAAGTGCCTCGTGCTTTTATAGTAATCACTTCACAGAGATCCTAATACTACAATGTTAATAACTTCACCTTGGATCAGGCAGTTGAATTCTCTTTACCGCCCTGGCTGCTGGGGCCCCTTTGCTCTTTTCCATCGCCATAAGGTAACTCACGTCAGCGAGAACGGCTTCCAAATCTGCCATGTTTACTTTTTTCGTAGTTGGGTTACGACAAAACAAGTCTCCCTGAGCTCAGTCGACACTACAAGAGTTATTTTATCTGGGGTCTCTGTATGCTAAACAGTACTTGACATATTTATTGACACTGTAAATTCTGTGAGTAAATATGGATGTTATTATTTTGTCAAGTTAACAGCATACTAGAGTTGGAAAAGCCTTTATCATAAGAGCATATGAACTAGCTAGCAAGCAAATTTTATAAAAAGAAATAAATTCTTAATTGAGTCAATAGCCAATCAATATTCCAATTTATAATCAATATAAATGATACGTCAATACAAAATGGACTAGACAATTAAGTACAGCCTTGCATTATCCAGTCATGAATTTTACATTGATAAGTTTAAATAATTGTGGTTTAGCGGTATTTATCTGTTTAATTTCCTTGTAGTCAATCTCTATAAAATCACCAACTTTTACTCACTATAAGCGTATTGGTACACTACAAATTCTACTTTTGAAAACTTAATTAAAATTACAGTTTAGAACAAAATGTTCCATTTAATAAGAAATTAATCTTTATTTTAATGTGTAACGGTAGTTTCCCTCAATCCCTTTTTCTCTCCATTTAGTTTTCCCAAATTCAGACAAAAAAAGCCAACAGCAAATTAACATACACAACATATATATAGCGGCATAAATGTTTTAAATAATTTAATGGAGGGAAAACTAAAAGGATGGAAACTGCACACTAAAATGAATATTAGGGCATTAGGGTTAGTTTTAAACATGGGGTTGGAGTTAAGGTTAGTTTTGGAGTTGAGATTAGTGTTTAGGGCAGGGTTTAAATTAGTTTTCATAATTTTAGTGAGCAGTTTCCCTCCTTTTAGTGTGTCCTTTTATGGACCCATCATTTAGTTTGAAAGACTCGAAAACACAACATATTCATATAAATATAGATATGGTGAACCGCCTAATGCTTGAGTGAAAGCAATAAAAAGTTAAAACCTTTTAATCAATTATTGATTAAAAAATGTATATGTTGGGGCTTTAACTATAGTTTTGCCGTTTTATCCTGTCTCCTTAACTTAAAATAATTGTTCTATTCTTCTTTATTGTAACAAAGGAGCAAAAATAAACTAAACTTTCTTAAATGGCCATGGTCAGATAGGTAAGGTACCATATAACTCGTAACGTACATGCAGAGAACTAATTAAGGTGATGTAAGTTTTTAAATCTTGACGATATGCCCAATCTCCTCAATATTTTTAAAGTTACATTTGTAGTAAAGTTTTTAAAAACACGCTTTCATATAGTGCTCGACTATTTGCATTTAAATGTGCATAATACTAAACAATCTTTCATAATTATTTTTGCCACTCAACTCTATGTGTTACCACCAACCAATTTGCAAATGGACAAAGACCAAACATCCGTCAATCCGTCTTAGAATATGCTAATCAGAAACAAGGGGAACCACCGTCAGTGTTGCACATGGCTAGGTAAAGTTATTGTTTTTGTGGCAGATTTTAATACAGATATTCGTGAAATTGTCAATAGATTCGTTTTTGTCAGCAGATCTGTTTTGGTTTATACCGTATATAATTTGGTTGCGTTAGCCGTTTAACTACACAAGAGCTCAAGCTGGTAAAAGGTGGTGAGTATTTCTCTGTCTAAAGCGTCATCATTCCGTTCTTTCGCGTTTTTAACTGGAAACTTGCCCGTAGTTTTCCATCACTGGTTATAAACATGAGTAGGCGTACCTTTCTTCTTAATTCGCTTACGCCCAACTAAAACATGAAAGGATAAACAATGGGCAAAACACCGAAGGGAAGCACTTTTAAAGGTGTTAAAGTTTTAAAACTCCTGGGGCGGAATATCGCTTTGGACCATCAGTCGCAAGATAATGGGATCGAATCCAACGCTAGATGGCATTGATCAAACTTGTACAAAAACCCACTGTTTTAATGGGTTAAAAAAGTACGATCGTGTGGCCAAACGGTTAACGCGAACGATACATATACCGACTCTGATACAACAAAAGTTCCTAGTCAAGCCCATCTTCGGTTCAAAACTTGGCTCGGTAAGAAATTGAGTTAAAAAACATATATAAAAATGTTTCGCACACTGTGATTGCTTCGGTAACCGAAAGGTAAAATAACGATTGCCCGTGTGCTAACCCCCTTGCGTTTTTCCATTCACGGGGATAAGCATGATTGTAATATTTGTATATACTAGGCCTATATATCATTTCGTTCGGTGGGTTTACTGACGCCTTTCAACTTAATGTTTTAGGCTCTAAACTGGTCAGTAGTTTGTCGGTTGTGCAGCGGACATCGCCTAAATCGACTAATTTTATTGTAAAAAGTTGTTTTGTAATAAGGTTTTTTCGTTCATAATCCGCTTGGGAGGCACAATAACTCTCCCATAACGCGAACGTAAAGTACCCGAACTGCCACCATCGTGCGGCACAGGAACAGGAACCAGTTGACTTCGATTCCGTCGCAGATTGTGGTCCTTCGTTTGAACAGTGTATGAACGAGGTTCACGCGAGGGTGACATAACGATACCATCTTTCAATTCTCTGTGTGGATCGATCCACAATGATATTCATTTTTCCAATGGTAGTTACAGTTTTTCGCGGTGACGTTTGTCATAATTTTGTTTTGTTGGTGCTTCGCGATATCGTATTTTCTTCGAAAGTCTTTTAGATATAACCACTCTGGATCTAGCTTCAACGGCAGCACGGTTAAGGAGCTTCGAATTCTTCTACCCATTAGTAATTCTGCTGGGCTGTATCCAGTGGAGAGAGGCGTTGCTCTGTAGGCCAGTAAAGCATGGTAAAGGTTTATATTTTCTCAGGATGCCCTTTATCGTCTTCACGGCTCTTTCTGCTTCCCCGTTGCTCTAAGGCAGTGGTTCTCGATCTTTTTGACCTCGTGGCGCACCCGAGACCAATTAAGAAACGGCCGGGCGCACTTTGCACGGGAAGTCAAAACAATATGCTAAATACTCAAACAAATTAGGAAAAATATAAAAAAACTAAAAGTTTAATTTAAATAATTTTATTACCGTATTTTCTACATAACGAAATTACTGTTTCTTTAGCGCTCTTGCTTTTCGAAATTATATAGAACTAACGTTACAATGAAAAAAAAGAACTAGACACTAACCTTTTAGTATTATAAGATATATGTCTTAAATTTACGAAATGCAAGTGTGGTGCACCTAGCTAACCCCTGTGGCGCACCAGTGCGCCGCGGCGCACCATTTGAGAAGCACTGCTCTAAGGAAATCGAGGACTGGTGGTGACGTGTCTGAACCGTAACTTTTAGAAAACCTGTGAAAAATAAAGGATGCAAATTGAGGTCGATTATCTGATACAAGTTGTTGTGGGATCCCATAACGGGCAAAGATTGATGTAAGTTTCTCAATGACATCTGCCGATCGAGTCCCTCTATCGAGCAAAGCAACTTCAATAAATCTCGAGAAGTAGTCTACAACAACAAGGTAGTTGAGATTTTTCCAGTTAAACAAGTCACAACCGACTTTCTCCCAAGGACTATTGGGTACCTAGAACGAAATTAATGGCTCTAGGTTAAAATTTCTATACTTAGTGCAAATGTTGCAGTTTCTTACATAGTTGTTCAGGTCTTTTGGTAGTCCAAGCCACCAAACAGACGTTTGGGCTCTTTCTCGACATATGTTTATGCCCTGGTGACCTTCGTGCTGGGAATTAAAGGTAAGTTTGGGGTATATACATCGTTTTTTGTCCGCATTTAAATTCTATATTTTTTTTATCTTACTTTTATGTTTCTACCTCATTATATGCGAAATAAGATTGTATTTATGATCGGTTAGGCCTATTCTATTATAGGTGATTTCTAACCAGAGATATCAGCGATCATGGTGAAAAATGGCCTCTTTTATAGATTTCCCCGGATATCGGAAATTGTTTTTCTTTGAAAAATTATTTTCGAGGTAAACCATGTTCATGTTGGTTAGGATTCCTAAAATTTTCAACCTGATTCGATAACGCGTTTTACCCTATGACCTGGCGACCGGTCATGCCTGTTACCAGCGTGATGCAGAATAAAGTTGACAAAAATAAAGTAGGTTAAATCAAAATGTGTTTCCTTTAGAATCAAAGAGAATCCATAATGACATTAGAAACAAGTCAACCGCTTTAAGGAGGAGTTCAGCCAATTATTCTCCCTATCTCTCCAATGCAAACTGACCTCACAAAAACGGCTGTCACTCAAAATCCTGACATAGGAAGTTTTAGATTTTTTTCACAATTTAAAATTAAAGCTTGGATCTGCAACCTAAACTCAAAACCCTACAAAATTTTGTTTAAAAATTTTGAGCCCATGCCCCTTCGTACATCGGCAACTTTTTTTCCAACAAACAGCTAGCAGATGCACAATCAACACCTTTATTTCACAAAGCACTGCTCCACGATTACAAAACTTTACAGCTTAACGAGAACCCCGGCGCGCAGCCTAGCACATGCTGCTTTCAACCAAACAAACATTGGGGAATCACCACCATTGTTACCCAGCAAAACACTCGTTTAAAAACACTGACTCATGGAGGGTACCACTCGTCACATCCTGCCGTTCATAGAGGTCTTAATTGGTTATACGCCAGTTTAAACGTTGAGATTGTAATCCAGGTTAATTTGTTAAATTTTTATATAATAATACGTTTTCTTTGCTATTTGTGCTGATTTTCCGAATATATGTTGGCAGTTATTGGCAGGTTTCGCTTACTCACACTTTAAATGTTTACGATAAATCGATATATTGTTTCCTATTTGCCGAAACTCGTTTTGTGCGTGCACGCACGCTTTTAAAACTAGTTCCTTCCTTTTTATGCGTCAATTTTAATTTTTTTAATAATGTTGTTATTATTCCATGCACAGTCTTGCAGTTATAATTAGCAAAATGATGATCAAGTCAGTTATTTTGTTTGCTACAATAATCTTGCTGTTCAGTCCGAATAGTTTGGGCGATTGGAGCCCTATTCGTACAATATCTCGGAATTTTAGAAGAAGGTAAGATTTTGACAACAATACATTATTCAGCTCTCTCTTACGCAAGCAGTAAGAAGTGCAAAACGTCGATATTAATTTTTTTAAGAAGATCTCAGTAATAATTTGTCCGGCCCGTTGGTCTAACGGTTAAGTGCGTCGCCTTTCAGTCGAAAGGTTGCAGGTGCGAAACTGGTCGCTAGCTAGTCGGCTGTGTCCTTGGGCAAGGCACTTTACGGACATTGCCTGAACCCAGCGAATTAATGGGTTCTACCAAATTGAAGGAACGTGTCTATCATATACAACATACTGCAATAGCTCTGGTAACCCGACGATGGGCGCGAGGTGATCTGACAATTGCCTGTGTGTTAACCCCCTTGGTTTTCCCATTCACGGGGATAAACATGAATATTCTATCTCTCCTCCTATCCTAACAACGCTTATAAACTGTAAATGTATTTTACAAAAATAAACATATTAGGTTCGAAATAAACTTGTTTAAAGATACACTAAAGGGTTAAACGGCACTCGAATGGCCACTTAAAGTTTTCTTATAGCTTTTGTTTAATTCACAGAAGCTCTAGTAGTTCTTCCTGGAACGAATCTCTAGAAGACTTAATGGAACCAGATGAAGATTTAGACTTTTAAGGTGGATATGGTTATCGCTCTATGTGATGTGAAATGACACTAGCAATAGATGTTAAATCTTTTCCGATTTTAATTATGGGCTAGAGCAGGCATGGGCATCATACAGCCCGCGAGCCGGGTCCGGCCCGTAAAGGGATTTTGACCGGCACACAGACTGTATCTAACCATACTCTATAATTAAGATATTGAATACTATTCATGTAATAATCCGGCCACCAAGGACTT
Organism: Ciona savignyi; assembly: GCA_000149265.1. Taxonomy (NCBI): domain Eukaryota; kingdom Metazoa; phylum Chordata; class Ascidiacea; order Phlebobranchia; family Cionidae; genus Ciona; species Ciona savignyi. The sequence goes on from CH003399.1 coordinate 159,629, forward strand.
CATTTCCCCACATCTAGCCCGCTGACTAGAGAAGTTGCCCACCCCTGGGCTAAAGTAACTTTTTAACCTTGAAGTGACTTTTAGGAACAGAGTATAGCCGTTCTTATAATCGGCAAAAAAGGGAAAAGCAGGGCTTGTAAAATTAAGTCGGAATGTTTGGGATAATATTCGTATATGTATGACACTTAACCATTGGCAGAATTTTATTTTAGGTTTTATTTAACTTTAATCTTATTAACCGTACTTCTTAGTACTGGGCTTGCTTGCAGTTTTAACCATGGTTGTAATTTTGTTAATTTTAATATAAAAACGTTTGCTTCCGCAATAAATGTCCGCCCCGATGGTCTAGCGGTTAAGTTCGTCGCCTTTCAACCGAAAGGTTGCAGGTGCGAAACTGGTGGCTAGCGAGTCGGTTGTGTCCTTGGGCAAGGCACTTTACGGACATTGCCTGAACCCAGCGGATAAATGTGTTCTACCAAATTGAAGAAACGTCTCTATCATATACAACACACTACAATAGCTCCGGTAACCCGACGGTGGGCGCGAGGTGATCTGGCGATTGCCCGTGTGTTAACCCTCTTGGTTTTCCCATTCACGGGGATAAACATGAATATCCTATCCTATCCTGAACTTTGTATTGTTTATAGTGTAAGTTTAACGACCGTGTCATTTTCCGTCCTGTTATACCCTTTGTATTTACTGATGAGTGTTTATTACTGTAGATATTTTCCGTTCTTTTCTAGTTTTTTTTTACATAACTGTGTTATTCTTTTTTTTATGTTATGAAGAAGAGAAAAACAAACTAGTTGGGACAGTATATCGCATATATCTTTACGCATTTTCTGTCATGTTAATATGCCAACCATTTTACCACACTACGGTACACGGTACAGTAGTCTACATGTGCGGTCGTGTGGCCGAATGGTTAACGCGACCGATACATATACCGACTCTTATACAAAAATTGTCCTGGTGATGAGCCCATCGTTGGTTCGAAACTTGGCTCGGTAAAAAAATATGCCAATCATTTTGTATATATCCTGTACCTACGTATAAATACAATGCAGGCATAGCCAGACTTTAGGCCCAATACTCAATTTAATACTGAAAAGTATTGTCTTTGCAGATTAAGTGGATTGATGATAAAGAACTCAGGGTTTCGCAATGCGGCCACAGAAAATTATACGGTTATTTGTATTTGACCATCCTGTAACAAAGCCTGCACTGTCATCCCTGTTAAAGCCCGCGGTTATCAAGAATAAAAAAACATAATGCTGGCTTTAATGTTGTCTGCCCGTTGCTTAAATCAAAACCAGAAGGAGAAATACTAAAAGGAGGGAAATGCTTACCAAAACTATGGAAATTAATTTTAGCGCTTTCCTAAACTAATCCCAACCCCAGAACTAGCTATAACTCCAACCCCGTGTTTTAAACGAACTTTAACACCATAATATTCATTTTAGTGTGCAGTTTCCTTCCTTCCCGCCTTTCCGCTTTCCCTGCTTTTAGTTTTTTCAACCAGAAGTTTGGGAGTAGGTTGAGTTACAGGTAAAAGGACTAGAAGATATTGCCTGAATCTAGTACAGTTTAATAGGGTAAACTTAAACAATACAAGTGATTTAATCTTATACACTGCACACTATAACGGGCCCTATTATCCAATAGTTGGCACGCGAAATCACGAACATACCCGACTCATAAATATAAAAACGGCCCAAGTGACGTAAATACCTGAGTTTTTAAGAACAAATCTTAGATTGTGTAATTTTGTTTTGTCTGTGGTGTAGGAGCTTCGTTTCAATCTGGCAACACTGCTCTGCACACCATAATGAACACAGTGACTCGGAATATGTGTAGCAGAATGATAATGAATTTTCATAGATATACAACTCTTCTAAACTTTAAAGTTAACAAAGTCAATAATTTTTTTCGTTTTGTATCTCTCTTTGTACGTGTAGTCCTATCTAGTACACATTTGACTTAAAATTTCATAAAGTTAATAACTTTTATTGAATTGTCTTTTGATGGGAATCCCATGGGATGGGATGAGACAGGCATGAATTGTTGTGGGTTGGGACAGAACAATATGTGCCATGAACTAATCTGGGTATTTCCCAATGTAATTTTCTTCTCATTGGTAAAGCAGTGGCGTACGCACTCACCTTTCACCAAATCTGATCAAAATTGGAGCAGTAGTTCAAGCGCTATGCTTAAAAAACAATTTTTTTCGAAAAAATACCGGTTTGGTTTTTAACGTCACGAGGGAATTGTCCTAGATTTATCAACAAAAATTTTGGTTTCAGAATACGTAAATCATGTTGCCTAACAAATGACAAATTTTCATTGCGGCGACATTAGACATTCTGGTAGATTTCTTGCTTACAACCATAAGGTATTCGAATCGAAACCAGTCGCGGGGATTAATCATCTTTCCTTTTTAAAACCAATTGGAAAGCCAGTGATAATGAACAGAACTAAAACAGTCGAAATGGAGATGCTATAAATCATGTAGGATAAAAAAAAGATCGCAACCGATTTGCTAGCCCAACAGTGGACACATGATAATATGAGATAACGCCACTTAATTTCCCTTTCAAGCGATTGTGTGGCCGAATGGTTCTGGGGGGCGGTACGTATCCATTTCTACACAAACGCTTATAACGTCGCTTATTATGGGTCCCATTTGGAAAAATGGGACACATATTGTTTTTGTCCGTTTTTTTTCGTTTTTTTTTCGTTAAACGCTTGACAGGTATGGTTTGTGGACACAACATCTACTAAAAGGGGTAATGGATTCACAACGAAACTTGGTAATTTGTTAGACCACATGGTCTGGAAATGCACAAACAAAAATTTTGGGTAATAAATCCAGGGGAATTCCCCTGAAACGTAAAAAACCAATGCGGTATTTTTTCTAAAAAATTAGCTTTTTTGCGCATATCGCTTGAACGGCAGCTCCAATTTGAATCAGATTTGGTAAAAATGTTAGACCATTAAACACCCTGTTCCAATTAAAAGAAAGAAAACTTTTATTAGGGTAATTCCTTTAAAAACGAAGATATGTTCCTGAATTATGATTGTAACAGGTATGCCATATCGTACTAACTCCAACAAGGAGATCGAGAAATCAGACAAGGAGATCGACAAATCAGATTAAATCTTTAAGAATTGTTATATAACATAACCCACATATGTAAAAACAGAAACTTACGTAATAAACCCAGTAGAAACTTATCTACTAAACCCCGTAATTCTCTGAAACCACGAAAAACTAAATCGGGCTGTTTTGGGAATTTAGCATCATTTTAATACAGCGCTTAAAAGGAAGCTTTAATTTAAAACATTTGTGGTGAAATGTTCGTAAATTTAAGACGTTTATTTTTTTACCTTCACATGGAAAAGAAGTTTGGTTTAATAACTATGGGACCCATGCGTTTATTCTTGCAGAAACAAACTACATACTCAGTGTATAAAATACAAAAAGTGTTTAGGGACTTTGCTGGGCTGTTTCGAGCCCATGATCGGCTAGTCAGAAAGACCGTTTTTGTGTACAGTCGGTTATGTACCGGGCACGTTAACCAATCGGCCACACGACCGTACAGCAGTTACACCCCTGACCCCGGCACAGAATTATTAATATTAGCGACAACTAGTGGACACAATGAAGCAATGCCTTGGTAAGTGTTGCACTTGAAACTTTTCAGTGGAATTTCATTTTTGGGGTTTTTCTTTTTCCACTGCGGCCCACACTTTCCGGGCCACCCCTTCTTCTAAAGCCGACTCCCCCATTGCACGGGTCGCTTTACCGCACACTTTTCTTCGAGGCTTAGTGCAATTTTTATTTTATAAACAATTATTTAATTTTTTTTTTTTTTTAATTGGGTTTAGCGGCCACGTCAAATTATACAGAATTTTAATAGTCTATTTCTTTTTTTAGACGTGTTCTAACGACTGTCGTTTTGCCGTTTTTTCCCGTTTTCCAAATTTTCTACTGATAGTCACCGCTTCGTGTTTTCATCGCTGGAAACAAAAAATAAACTAGAGAGTGTCAACCACGTGTTAACCATCACTATTTGTAAAACACATCTTGTATAACCTATATTCATGCTACAGGGTCCCTAACCACAATTTGTATTTTATACACTGAGTATGTAGTTTTTGTTTCTGCAAGCATAAACGCATGGGTCCCATAGTTAACATACCAAACTTATTTTCCATGTTTAGTTAAATAAAGAACAAACGTCTTAAATTTACGAACATTTCAACAAAAATGTTTTAAATTATAGCTTCTTTTCAAGCGCTGTATAGTAAAAGAAAGCTAAATTCCCAAAACAGCCCGATTTAGTTTTTCATTGTTTCAGGGATTTCCCCTGGGTTTAGTAGATAAGTTTTTGTTTTTACATAAGTAAGTCATGCTATGTAACAATTCCTAAAGTTTTAATCTGATTTGTCGACTTCTTGTTGGAGATGTCGGTGCGATAGGCTATGGCATGCCTGTCACAATCACAATTCAGAAACATATCTTCGTTTTCATGGAAATTAACCTATAAGTAAATGTTTTCATTTTTTTTAATTGGAACAGATTGTCTAATGTTTTAACATTTTACCGAATTTTAATAAAACTAGAAAGTGTCAACCACGTGTTTAACCACCACTATTTGTAAAACACATGTCGTATGCCATATATTCATGCTACAGGGTCCCTAACCACAATTTGTATTTTATACACCGAGTATATAGTTTGTTTCTGCAAGCATAAACGCATGGGTCCCATAGTTAACCAACCAAACTTATTTTTCATGTGCAGTTAAATAAAAGATAAACGTCTAAAATTTACGAACATTTCACCACAAATATTTTAAATTAAAGCTTATTTTCAAGCACTGTAGTGAAATAAGGCTAAATTCCCAAAACAGCCCGATTTATTTTTTAATGGTTTCAGGAAATTCCCCTGGGTTTAGTAGATAAGTTTCTGTTATTATAAGTGACTTATGTTATGGAGCAATTCTTAAAGTTTTAATCTGACTTGTAGACTGCTTATTAGAGATGTCAGTGCGATATGGCATGTCTGTTACAATCGTAACTCAAGAACATACCTTTGTTTTCAAGGAAATTACCCTAAGTAAATGTTTTCTTTTTTTAATTGGCACAAAGTGTCTAATGGTCTAACATTTCACTGAATCTGATCAAAATTAGAGCAGCCCTTCAAGCGCTATGCCCCCAAAAGCTCATTTATTAGAAAAAAAAACGTTTTGGTTTTTAACGTCTTATGGGAATTCCCCTGGATTCATTACCCAACATTTTGGTTTCTGCATATCTAGACCATGTTGTCTAACAAATGGCTAAGTTTCATTACGATTCCATTATTCCTTCTGGTAGATGTCGGGGCGCCATGCCATGCCTGTCACAATCATGATTTGAGAACAAAATCTTATTTTTAGGGTATTTCCCTAGGTAAATTTTTTTCCCAAGTGTTAAATCAGTGTCTAATGCACTTACATTCTACCAAATCTTATTCAAATTGGAGCAGCTGTTTAAGCGCTATGCCACAAAAATCTAATTTTTTTAATAAAAAATACCGTTTTGGTTTTTAACCTCCCAGGGGAATTCCCCTTGATTTATCACCCAAAATTTTGGTTTCTGCATATCTAGACTATGTTGTCTCACAAATGGCTAAGTTTTATTACGATTCCATTATTCCTTCTGGTAGATGTCGGGGAGCCATGCCATGCCTGTCACAATCATGATTTGAGAACAAAATCTTATTTTTAGGGTATTTCCCTAGGTAAATTTTTTATTTTTTTCAAGTGTTAAATCAGTGTCTAATGCACTTACATTCTACCAAATCTTATTCAAATTGGAGCAGCTGTTTAAGCGCTATGCCACAAAAAGCTAATTTTTTTATAAAAAATACCGTTTTGGTTTTTAACCTCCCAGGGGAATTCCCTTTGATTTATTACCCAAAATTTTGGTTTCTGCATATCTAGACCATGTTGTCTAACAAATGACTAAGTTTCATTACGATTCCATTATTCCTTCTGGTAGATGTCGGGGCGCCATGCCATGCCTGTCACAATCATGATTTGAGAACAAAATCTTATTTTTAGGGTATTTCCCTAGGTAAATTTTTTATTGTTTTCAATAGTTAAATCAGTGTCTAATGCACTTACATTTTACCAAATCTTATTCAAATTGGAGCAGCTGTTTAAGCGATATGCCACAAAAAGCTAATTTTTTTTATAAAAAGTACCGTTTTTGGTTTTTAACCACCTAGGGGAATTCCCCTAGATTTATCACCCAAAATTTTTGGTTTCTGCATATCTAGACCATGTTGTCTAACAAATGGCTAAAGTTTCATTACGATTCCATTATTCCTTCTGGTAGATGTCGGGGCGCCATGCCATGCCTGTCAAACCTTTGACGAAGAAAAAAAAGAAAAAAAAAAAGAAAAACAAAAAACGGACAAAAACAAGGGTAAGACTAGAGAGTGTCAACCACGTGTTTAACCACCACTATTTGTAAACCACATGTTGTAGGCCATATACTCATGCTACAGGGTCCCTAACCACAATTTGTATTTCATACACTGAGTATATGTAGTTTGTTTCTGCAAGCATAAACGCATGGGTCCCAGAGTTATCAAGCCAAACTTCTTTTCCATGTGTAGTTAAAAAAGAATAAACGTCTTAAATTTACGAACATTTTCACCACAAATATTTTAAATTAAACCTTCTTTTCAAGCGCTGAAGTGAAATGAAGCTAAATTGCCAAAACAGCCCGATTTAGTTTTTCATGTGTCAGGGAATTCCCCTAGGTTTAGTAGATAAGTTTCTGATTTTACATATGTGGGTCATGTTATGTAACAATTCTTAAAGTTTTAATCTGATTTGTCGACTGCTTGTCTTATTTGTCAGTGCGATATGGCATGCCAGTCACAAACGTAATTCAGGAACATATCGTCGTTTTTAACGTAATTACCCTAAGTAAATGTTTTCTTTTCTTTAATTGGCACAAAGTGTCTAATAGTCCAACACTTCGCCAAATCTGATCAAAATTAGAGCAGCCGTTCCAGCGCTATATGCCCCAAAAAGCTAATTTATTGGAAAAAAAACCTTTTGGATTTTAACGTCTCAGGGGAATTCCCCTGGATTCATTACCCAAAATTTTGGTTTCTTCGTATCTAAACCATGTTCTCTTACAAATGTTATATTTTCATTACGATTCCATTATTCCTTTTGGCAGATGTCGGGGCGACATGGCATGCTTGTCACAATCATGATTTGAGAACAAAATCTTATTTTTAGGGTATTTCCCTAGGTACTTTTTTTATTTCTTCTAAGTGTTAAATCAGTGACTAATGCACTTACATTCTACCAAATCTTATTCAAATTGGAGCAGCTGTTTAAGCGCTATGCCACAAAAATCTAATTTTTTTAATAAAAAATACCGTTTTCGTTTTTAACCTCCCAGGGGAATTCCCCTTGATTTATCACCCAAAATTTTGGTTTCTGCATATCTAGACCATGTTGTCTAACAAATGGCTTAATTTTATTACGATTCCATTATTCCTTCTGGTAGATGTCGGGGCGCCATGCCATGCCTGTCACAATCATGATTTGAGAACAAAATCTTATTTTTAGGGTATTTCCCTAAGTAAATTTTTTATTTTTTCCAAGTGTTAAATCAGTGTCTAATGCACTTACATTCTACCAAATCTTATTCAAATTGGAGCAGCTGTTTAAGCGCTATGCCACAAAAAGCTATTATTTTTTATAAAAAATACCGTTTTGATTTTTAACCTCCCAGGGGAATTCCCCTTGATTTATCACCCAAAATTTTGGTTTCTGCATATCTAGACCATGTGTCTAACAAATAGGTTAGAGTTTCATTACGATCCCATTATTCCTTCTGGTAGATGTCGGGGCGCCATGCCATGCCTGTCACAATCATGATTTGAGAACAAAATCTTATTTTTAGGGTATTTCCCTAGGTAAATTTTTTTCCCAAGTGTTAAATCAGTGTCTAATGCACTTACATTCTACCAAATCTTATTCAAATTGGAGCAGCTGTTTAAGCGCTATGCCACAAAAATCTAATTTTTTTAATAAAAAATACCGTTTTGGTTTTTAACCTCCCAGGGGAATTCCCCTTGATTTATCACCCAAAATTTTGGTTTCTGCATATCTAGACTATGTTGTCTAACAAATGGCTAAGTTTTATTACGATTCCATTATTCCTTCTGGTAGATGTCGGGGAGCCATGCCATGCCTGTCACAATCATGATTTGAGAACAAAATCTTATTTTTAGGGTATTTCCCTATGTAAATTTTTTATTTTTTTCAAGTGTTAAATCAGTGTCTAATGCACTTACATTCTACCAAATCTTATTCAAATTGGAGCAGCTGTTTAAGCGCTATGCCACAAAAAGCTAATTTTTTTATAAAAAATACCGTTTTGGTTTTTAACCTCCCAGGGGAATTCCCTTTGATCTATTACCCAAAATTTTGGTTTCTGCATATCTAGACCATGTTGTCTAACAAATGACTAAGTTTCATTACGATTCCATTATTCCTTCTGGTAGATGTCGGGGCGCCATGCCATGCCTGTCACAATCATGATTTGAGAACAAAATCTTATTTTTAGGGTATTTCCCTAGGTAAATTTTTTATTTTTTTCAATAGTTAAATCAGTGTCTAATGCACTTACATTTTACCAAATCTTATTCAAATTGGAGCAGCTGTTTAAGCGATATGCCACAAAAAGCTAATTTTTTTTATAAAAAGTACCGTTTTGGTTTTTAACCACCTAGGGGAATTCCCCTAGATTTATCCACCCAAAATTTTGGTTTCTGCATATCTAGACCATGTTGTCTAACAAATGGCTAAGTTTCATTACGATTCCATTATTCCTTCTGGTAGATGTCGGGGCGCCATGCCATGCCTGTCAAACCTTTGACGAAGAAAAAAAAGAAAAAAAAAAAAAGAAAAACAAAAAACGGACAAAAAAAAGGGTAAGACTAGAGAGTGTCAACCACGTGTTTAACCACCCACTATTTGTAAACCACATGTTGTAGGCCATATACTCATGCTACAGGGTCCCTAACCACAATTTGTATTTCATACACTGAGTATATGTAGTTTGTTTCTGCAAGCATAAACGCATGGGTCCCAGAGTTATCAAGCCAAACTTCTTTTCCATGTGTAGTTAAAAAAGAATAAACGTCTTAAATTTACGAACATTTTCACCACAAATATTTTAAATTAAACCTTCTTTTCAAGCGCTGAAGTGAAATGAAGCTAAATTGCCAAAACAGCCCGATTTAGTTTTTCATGTGTCAGGGAATTCCCCTAGGTTTAGTAGATAAGTTTCTGATTTTACATATGTGGGGTCATGTTATGTAACAATTCTTAAAGTTTTAATCTGATTTGTCGACTGCTTGTCTTATTTGTCAGTGCGATATGGCATGCCAGTCACAAACGTAATTCAGGAACATATCGTCGTTTTTAACGTAATTACCCT
>CH003398.1:9556-55975 GCA_000149265.1 Ciona savignyi
CCCACAAGCTATGTATATCGTATAGTGGCTGTAAGCAATGGCATACATGGGACTCCAGTGGACTACTCCTTTCATATTGGCAAGCTTTAATACTTTCTTTTTCTATTTATGTCCGGCTGGTTAGTCTGGCAGTTAAGTGCATCGCCTTTCAATCAAACGGTTGCAGGTGCAAAACTGGTCGCTAGCTAGTCGGTTGTGTCCTTGGGCGAGGCACTTTACAAACATTGTCTGAACCCAGCAGATTGATGGGTTCCACAAAATTGAAGGAGCGTGTATATCATATACATTACACTGAAATAGCTCCAGTAACCAGACGATGGGCATGAGGTGATCTGACGATTGCCCGTGTGTTAACCCCTTGGATTTCCCATTTATGGGATAGACATCCTATCCAATATTGTAACTCGCAGTGTATATGGCTTTAATGTGTATATCAGCACACTTGCTGTTTTATACTTAGAGTAAAGTTCTGCATCGCTTCCAAATTTTAAAAATTACAGATTTTATAATAAATTCTAAAAATATAGTAACATTATAATTATTGGTAGTAATTAAGAGGTGATTGTTTTCTTTTTTTAATGACTAATATGCACTTTTTATGCAGATACAGAGTTACTTTTTAGTAAAAATTTAATTAAAAGCAAGTTTTCATATCATGTATTTTTTATTAGGCTCTGAGATGCCTCAGGTACCAACAGTTATTTCCTACACCAATATCACCATCACAATACAGCTCTATGAGTTCTTGTATTACGATTTCTTCTACAAAATATGGTTGTATCGTGGGCCCAGTTATACTACAGCGGAACAAATAGTTACAACAAGTTCAGCCACATTTAGTCGGACCATTGATTTGCAAAATATCACAATGGGTGCACAGTATAAAGTGAAATCTGCTTTCGTTATCAATGGAACTACTGGACAAGAGTTTGAAATTGGAAATCTAATAATATGTAAGTTTTTTGCTAAAAATAACAAAAGAAAGCATAATCAAATAAAAGTTTTATATACTTTTCACCATATATCTGTTACCATATTTGATGCAATTAGCAGAGTTTGTTCAAAATGCTTATTTTCCTTTGATTTTATGTATTTAACTGTCCTTTATTTTCTTTCTTGTTAATATGAAATTCTAATTCTTATACTATTTCAGCCCCCGGGTATGTTAAGATATTTGATGTCAATTCTGGTTATACACAAGCAGATATTAGTTTTGAACAAGCTGTAGGAGAAGTAGATGTTTACCAGTAAGTTCTTTGTTTTACTTACTATTTTGTAAAGATTAATCTCAATACAATTTTGTTTCTTGTCTTCATCGTCTGAAACATTAAGGACATAAGCAAATGGACGATTGCCTCAATCTTTACCCTGAATAATCCTTGTGCAATGCTCCTAAACTATATTCAGTATAAACATTGATTAAATTTTTTTATTAAACATGTTGCAATAGCTCCGGCAGCTGACTAAATGCATTCTGTTATCAAACAATTTATCATTTTGACCTATGTTCTCCCATACACAATAATACAAAAGATAATCCTATTTTACAAAATTAATTATTCCAAAGAAATTCTAACCCCTTTTCTTTCAAAGAATACAGATAACATCGTTAACAAATGGAAGAGTGGTTCAAGCAACCAATGTGACACATGATGATGTGACCACAGTCTACAACAACCTGTTCCAAAATCTTGCACCTGGTGAAAACTATACGCTCACTGTTACTGCGTTTAGTAATGGGCTGAAGGGAAGAGATGTCACTATTAACTTTGCTACAGGTTGGTTCATATTGGAAGTACAACATATTTGATTTACAGTAATCTGTAATACACGAACATTCAAACAATGATCAAATGCTTATAAAATAAATTCAGTTATACTGTACCATTTAGCAGTACCACACACTTTATTAATGGCAGCTCAAAAATTAAATGGAAAGTAGAGAGAAAAATATTTTGTGGTAGCATATAGTTTAGTACTTGCATTTTGAATACTACTATACCAATTAACTAAAATCTCTGTGAAAACTTGTGTTACGCTTATTATCTTTGGATATTTGCCCCAATTATCCAGCTGCAAAAGCTTTTTAAATACAGTAGAGGTATTACAACAGTTTCTTAATTTGTTGTTTATTTCGGTTTCGGCAATGGTCAAAAAGTTTATTGCCCCAAAGACACAACTTTCCAGCTTGCAAAAGGTTTTAATTTCACCACCTTATATCTGTTTTACCTGTACAGTTCAAGCATACCTGTACAGTTCAAGCTGCACAGTTCAAGTTTTACTTGTACAGTTCAAGCTGTACAGTTCAAGTTTTACCTGTACAGTTCAAGCTGTAAAGTTCAAGTTTTACCTGTACAGTTCAAGCATGGATTTTTATTAGTTATATGACTATAAATTTATAAGGATTTTGAAACGTTGCTTATTAACACCGTTTTTTTTTAATTTTTTAGATGGAATACCTCTTCCTGAAGTCAACATTACCAATGTCGTGATTGGATCAAATGAAATTTCCCTATCTGGCTTTACTGTTAACAAACCACCTAATAAGAACTTTACCTTCAATCTTCGAATATTTTTAACTGGTTACACAGTACCAATCAATCAAGTGGTCTTGGAAAATACAACTTTCAATTTGGATGTTATGTTTAACAATCTAACAGCAGGGGAAAAATATGACCTGGATATTATAACTGCTTATGAGAATATAACAAGTTCATCTGTGTTCATTGGAACCTATATAATTCGTAAGTATATATTCATTATAAAAAGTATAAAACCATAGAAAAGATAATTTGCTATATAATATAGTAAAAATCATTAGCATTGCTGTTTAATTTTTTAAGTCATATATATTTCAAAATTTCTATAGCACCAAGACCTGTTGAAAATCTAAACTTCATAAGCACTCTATCAGACATAGAGATAACATATAATCCATCTTTGGGTAGAGTGGAATATTACAGGTAAGATTTTATAAATTTATGTGTTGCAACTTTTTGTTATAGGATAGGATAGGACATTCATGTTTATCCCTGTAAATTGGAAAAGCAAGGGGGTTAACAAATGGGTAATCGTCAGATTACCTCATGTCCACCGTCAGGTTACCGGAGCTATTGCGGTGTGTTGTATATGATAGACACGTTCCTTCATTTTGATAGAAATGTTATATTGAAAGCAGTCTGACTTTAAATATTAAATTAGGTTTTTAAATTTAATGTCATTGTTTTATTCTTGTATTGAAGTTACTGGTAGTAAATAAATTTAAGGCAAAACAGATCGGGTTATATAGACGAAATGCACGCAAAGGATGTTACACACCAAGGTAAATAATAATTACACACATGTCGGGCATGATTACAGTTAATTACAGGGCACAAAAAAACAGTCTGGAAAACCTCGCACGGGTTTACGGGTTGGCATAGAAAATTAACATATTTTCACACCAGTTATAATACATTTGATTTTTAGAACATTCTTGAACCGAAGTGGCGATAGTAGTCCCAGCATCTCCAACACAACACAAGCTCTCCGGCAAAACTACACTAACTTAACACCAGATACTTGGTACCATTATCATGTGTGGGCTGTTAGTTATGGGGTGGAAAGTGAACCAAGAAGCATCTCTATTAAAACTGGTAAAGTTTAGTTTAGTTTATTCATTTTTGCCCCAGTATTTAAAAATGGCAAATGAATAGAATCGCGACACGGGAATGGAAAAAGACGGCAAAACAAACAGTCGTTAAAACATGTCATTAAAAAAAGGATATAATTTAATAAGTATAAGAAGTTTAAAATAAAGAAGTTTTCCGAACTCGGTCTACTAAATTATCTCAATGCATTGAGTATAATAGTCCATGTAATATATAAAGTTGTTTTAATTCGAGTTTGTATTCTTATTTTTCACACGAATAGGAAACACTTTAAAATGTCAAGGAAAAGATCAAGTTTCCTCTTAATGGAAAATGAGTGTACATACATATGCAAGAGTCTGTTTGTAATTTTTAAATATTTTTACAAGAAAATTTCCGATAAATTTATTTTACTCTTTAATATTTAAAGATTATGGTATAATAGTCCCTATATAAGTCTATTTAAAAAATGCAGAATAAAAAAAGTATAAAACCGTTGAAATATGTTAATTGATATTTCAGCTGAACTGCCACTACCTCGGTTAGTTCTTTCGAGATTGTCCACTGATCAACTGAATGTGACGGTGTGGCCCGACTTGGACCAAAGGGTGCAATATGTGGTGACAATTTTCGCATTTAATGAAACAACCGCATTCGTAGATCCGATCAAGATAGATGTAAGTTTTCACATGATCCCCTTTTCATTGTTGTATTTTATATCGAAGATTCTGTATGTACATTAAATACAACATGTCATGTGTTATTTAATTGATGTATAGCTAAAGTTGACTTTTATAATTCAGCTCTTAACATAAAATACTCCAAATTAAATGCTGTAGCGGCTGGGTTTCATAAAGGTGTAAACACAATCGCATACCAAAGTGGTGTAGTATAGTATAAGCATAACTATAACAACACTCAGGTACTTCCCCTGCTATTGAAAACTGTTTTGTGGTGAACCTTTTACCTTTACCAAGTTACTCAACAGATATTTTTTTAATTCATTTGTATAAAAGTTTGAATTTTTCATACTGTTTTGTTATTTCTGCATTTTATATGTAATATATACATTATTCTTACCTGATTATGACTCTGAATTTAGCCTAAATCTGCTCTGAATGAAACAATCAACGTTGTGTTTAACAACTTAACACCTGGACAAACTTACACCGGAACTGTGGCATCCACACTAAATGAAATAGACGGACAACCCTACCCATTTGGTCCTATTGTAGTAGGTAGGCAGTTTCGTATAATATTTATTATTGAAAATTGCTAGCCTCTCGATGAACCTAATTTTAGCTTCATTACTATTTGAATACAAACACTTTGTTTACTGGCAAGTAAGATTCATGCTTGCATTTTTTAACAAGGCAATTAACGAACATTGTATTTAACATTAACCGTGAAAAGATTGTTTTAAATAATGCTTGACTTCTTATATAAACCAATAAAACACTGGTATAAATCAGGAAAGCTGGCAGCTTTTTCGTATTTAAAACATTGATCAATTTAACTACTTTGCCTATTTATCCTGACTGTAAAAATGGTCCGGCCGGTTAGTCTGGCGGTGAAATGCGTCGCCTTTCAATTGAAAGGTTGCAGGTGCGAAACTGTTAACTAGCTAGTTGGTTGTGTCCTTGGGCAAGGCACTTTATAGACATTGCCTGAACCCAGCGGATTAATGGGTTCTATCAAATTAAAGGAATGTATCTATCATATACAACACACTGCAATAGCTCTGGTAACCCGACGGTGGGCACGTGGTGATCTGACAATTGCCCGTGTGTTAACCCCCTTGGCTTTCCCATTCACGGGGATAAACATGAATATCCTTTCCTATCCCAACCATGCATCACCACGATTTTAACTATTATCATGATGGTAAAGAATAGTGTTGTACCACGACATTCCACCACAGGTCCAGCAACTGTTGCCAATGGAAGTTTGCTTCCTTCAACATCGACAGTTAACTTGACATTCTCACCAGCCAAAGGACTAGCTGATAGCTACCGGATATATATTGTAAAAACCAACGATCCTACTACAGTGGTGAAGGTATGTCAATTCAATTCCAGCTTCGATTAAAATTGCCAATTTGGTATCATTTTTTTAATTATCAATCGGTCATTTATTTAAAAGAGTAACAAACGTGGTTAGATTTTCAACATAGGATATCTAGGGTTGTGTCCTTGGGCAATGCATTTACCAGACATTGCCTGAACCCAGCGAATAAATGGGTCCACCAAATTTAAGGAATGTGTGCAATAGCTCCGGTAATACGGCGGTAGGTGTGAGGTAATCTTACGATTGCCTGTGTGTTAACATCATTCGTTTTCTCATTCACGGGAATAAACATGAATATCCTATCCTATCGTATCCAAAGCAATATACTGCAAGACTTTTCTGTATGTATATTGTTTTCAGTATGTATATACCCTAAACTATCTATTCTGTACTGATCATTTTAAATTTAAACCACCAGATGGACAATATCTCATCCTCTTCTACTGACACTGAATTCCAATATTCCTTTGATGGACTCGATAAGAACACTGATTATTTAGTCTATGTCATCACACAACGAAATAATTTGAGTAGTGCGCCAAAAATATTCAGAACTACTACAGGTAAAGTTATATTCTATATTTTATATAAGTTTTCGTTTGTTAAATCTAATCACTAGTAAACTAAGTAGCAGTATTGATGCAACTATAAATACCAACATTGCGGTAATGGGCATGTGGCTCATTAGCACAATATAACTTGATTTTTAAATTTTAATAATTATCTGTCTAATTATTTAAACACAAGTAGCAACATTGTTATTATTTGCTGTTACAACATTTTTTATTACTTGATATTTGGTAATCTGACAAGTGCCTGTGTTATAACCAGTGATGGGATTCAAAAGGTTCGCATGGGTTCGATCGAACCCGTTCTTGGAAGGTGGGGATAATCACTGATCTGATTCTTGCTTTTTTACAGACATTAGACCTTTTAGGGAACCTGTTGTTAGTAAGTACAATACAAAACAGAACATGTTGCTAAAATTTTAAATCCCATTACTGGTCATAACCACATGTTGTATTTTTTATTCGGTGGGTTATACAATACTTTTTTTTACCTTTAATATTAATATGGAACGATAAAATTGTTATTATCCCTGCAGCTGACTTAATAATCATCCCACCTCTTGGCAACGTCACTGTTGATGAGAACAACGTTATTCACGTCTCTTTGGAACCAGTAACCAGCGTCCCAATTACAAGTTACGTTATAATGGTGGGCTACTTGTATGACCCTACCGTGCACGTAGCAACCAGAGAGGTGCCACACAACAATTCTCCTAAAGCAGAGTTCATTCGGTTGGTGGATGGACAGACATACGTGGTGTCTGCACTGTCAAAACACCTACACCTTCAAAGCACATCTAATATTATTGGAAATGCTACTCTACGTAAGAATCATTTCATATAATATTATAAAAAATACGGATACGTTTTTTCAATTAATGTTAGAATATACAAAATCATTAATAATATCAGAAAGAAACAAGAAAGGCGGCAAAACCACAGTCATTAAAAAGTCATAAAATAATATAATATAAGGCAAATATACACAATTATATACCGGTATATATGTATATATATACAATTCTGTATAATATATAACATCTGGCCTTCTTCTTTCATACTACAGTTGTTAGTAAAGCAGAAACAGGCTTTATTGCCAATCTACAGAATGTTTCCTACCAGAAAAATGAATTCCACATTATATAAAAATAAATGTATATTGGAATCATTGTATAGTATAATAAATGTCATTATATATTACTACAGGACCTGGAAAGATCAACCCAACCGTTGTAATGACAGCAACCACAGGCGACGTTAGTTTTGTTCCCCCACAAGGCGTTTCGGATTCGTTCACACTGTCCGTGCACAAGCAAGGAGAAGAACATGCTACAGTGGATAGCATCACCCTACCCAACACCCTTCGGCAGATACAAACTCTGTTCCACCATGTGTTTCGGAATCTAATTCCAGATACAGCATATGTGGGTGAAGCCAAATCGTACAGCCGACACAGAGACAGCTATCCTACAGTGTTTGACATGAGAACTGGTTAGTTTTTTTACCTTTTACAGTGTTTGGCAATAGAACTGGATCGTTTTTACCTATTGTTGGTGTTTGTCATTAGAACTGGTTCGTTTTTTACCTTTTCACAGCTACCATACACCTTTTTGAATGTTCATTATTGTAAGTAAGGTAAAACCTATATCTGTAGATTAACAATATGAATAACTAACACTGCCAAAAATTAATGCATTCTATTTAAACAAGGATAATAAATGCCTGTCACATAAAATATGTACCAGACAAAACAAATTTCCATAGGTTAAAGCAGGGACACCAAACAAATTGGACATTGCCAATTTCTTTTTCATGCCATTTTCAAAATGTCCAATTTTATATTCTCCTGGCATTTACAGAAAAAATTAAATCCTTATTATTATCAATTAGTATAGTTTTCATCATAAAAGTTTTATAATAAAACCGTTTTATTTTATTTTATTTCTCTACAGACAAGCCACTGCAGACTGGCGGGTTGTTTATAGTGCATGATAATCGTACAGTTGATGTTAGAGTGATCCCTCCTACAAACAAAGATGCTGCTTCATGGATCAATTCTTACAGTGTATTCCTGAAACCAGATTCAAACTCTACCACATTGAATATTACTCTTCCAGGACAACAACCCCCTATCGCTACGTATGTACTTTTCAATTCTGTTATGATGAACAATTTTGTGGAAAATGCAGAACTGAAAATATCAATAAACGTAGATAATTTAAGACATATACACAATTTAATTTAGGTAATTTATTTAGACAACCATCTGGTAAGACAATTTTTTAGACGTTCATTCTCGTTAAATGCGGTTTTAATTGGGGTTTGATTTTGATACTACAATAGGATTAAATATTTTAATTTTTATGTTTAAGCAGGGCATCGAATATCCTTTTAACACGTAAAAATAAAGCTCCTTTAGTACTTTAGTACTGGGTCACGCCTTTTTCTTTTTAAACATAAACATTAAGATAAATAATTCGCAGAATTTACTGTTTACCTTATCAGTTTCAAAAGCTTTTTTTTTCGGTATGAATTTTGTCAGTTTTTTTTATATATTTATTTTTGACTTTTTCTTTATTAACTCCTTTATTTTTTTTTGACTTTTTGTTCATAACCTCCTTAAGATATTCGTGCATTACACCTTAAAACCACCTAGTTTTGCCATATTAGTAATGTTAGGTCTCATTTAATTACAAAACTACTGTATAGGTTTTCGAACTTGACATACGGTGAACATTACATGGTGTATGTAAGTAACAGAGTTTCTGGGGTGGAGAGTGTTCAGAAGCACATTGGGTCATTTGCTGTTGGTAAGTTTTAGTTTTTTGTTGATGGCTTTAAATGTCGTAATTGTTGGAATATTATTTTAAAGAGATCATAGTTGTAAAATTTCGAAAGTAAATATGTGTTTTTAGATATCATTTTTATGTTGCAATGTAAAGTCCCTCGGGGTAAACACTATTGACCGAGAAAGTCAATACTCTTAAGTGATATACAGTTCCATCAAAAATTAATTATATTTGATACAAGTGCCTGCTGTGATACCTGATGGGAATGTTGAGACAACCAAAAATCAAATCAACTTTACATTCCAACGAGCCGAAGGGATAGCAGATGCATATTATGTGTATCTCACAAAAGATTCGGAACCAGACAGTGTTAAATCATTTAAGATAGTAAGTTTAAATGTAAACTACAATATATTTTTCTGCCATTATATGTTTTTGTGTATGTTTTAGAAAAGTAAGAGGTTGTAAACTTAAACAGGCGCGTTATTCGGACCCCACCCTATGGTTGAATCAAATTTTTGTTGCCCAGTTTTAATGCCTTAACATGAGTGGACATCTTCTTTAGTCAGCTGGCCAGATGTGGGGAAATGAAGTCCTTGGTAGGGCAGATTATTACATAAATAGTGTTCAATAGCTTTACAGGGTATGGTTGAATACAGTCTGTGGTTCGGTCAAATTCCCTTACAGCCCGTGGGCCATATGTTATCCATGCCTGTTCTACATTATAGCAGCGTTATTGGAGCGAAAAACATAATAATATTAGATTTTTGGTTTGTAATATATGTTTTTCTATTTGGAACCCAGCAAAAGTGAAAAAGTAAAAAAACGTTTAACCTACTTTAAGCTGTAAAGTGTTCTATTTAATACCCAACTGCCCATATACAGGTCCCTGCTGAGAATGAGACTGACATATTCAATGTCACATTTGATAAATTGGAACCATCCACTAATTATAGTGTTACTGTGGTAACTTCAAGTCACTCTTTAATAAGTCCACTTGCTTCTTTCAACTTTACTACAGGTGAATATTTTATAAGTTTAAGTGAATATAAATTATTCTATTTCTTTTTTTTTACGTAGTCATCCTAAAAACCTTCCGCAATTACATTCTGTAATATAAAAACAATAAATATTTCTCCAATCTTATGTGATGGGGTTATAATGACAATTCGCCATAGCTTTGATGGGTAAAGCACTTGACATCAACTAAGTGACTTGCCAAAGGACACATCCAGTTAGATAGCGGCTGGTTTCAGTTCAACCACCTTTTAGATTTTGGTTGTTTTTAGATGCAGCCCCAATAAATGGTGGTGAGATCATAGTGACTGCTCAAAACACGATTCTAGTTCGCATGCAACCAGTAATTGGGTTGGAAAGTTTCATCATTAGACTTGCACTCACCAGCAATACTGCCAACTTGTTACAAATCAACACTGTATATGCAAATGCTACCAACCTGGAGGTAAGATTTTATTTGTGTATTTTGTTTTGTTATTCCTTCATTTTAGTTATAGAATTTATTTATATGATTAATTTTCATAATTACATTCCATAAACTTGAAAATTTCTCTTTTTAGTGTATGAAGTTCAAATAGTCCAGTCAAAACACTTAATACATATTGTTAGTATATTATTCCTTTATGTTATGTTCCATACATTTGGATGGGTGTTATTGCTGTCAATAATACGATAGTTTATTCATGTTTATCCTCTAGATAAGAATATGCAAAGCATGTTAATACACAGGCAATCGTAAGATTACTCCATGTTCAGAGAAGCTATTGCAGTCTGTTATGCATAATTGAGAAGTTCCTTTAAATTATATGAATTAGTATTTACTTTACTTATATATCTTGTCTGTAGACTGAGTTCTTTACCGGGTTGGTTCCTGGAGAAGAATACACAATCAGTTATATAACAACTACTAGTGGGGAACAAGGCCCACCAGCAGATCTAGGAACCGCTGTTATTCGTAAGTAAATAAGTTGGAACTATTTATATAGTCAAAATTAGCACTTAAACTACTATAATTTATAATAATAATAATTTGTTACAAATTTGGAATCAAAATTAGATAGTATCAAGCAAATGATTTAGGTTAGACGGCAGTGTGGTTAGACAGGAAGATCGTACAGCGGTTATTTCTTTCTACCAAAACCATGCGCTTGTCACCGTTTATATAGATTGTATAGAATTTTTATGTATTTTCCCTGTGAATTGAAAAACACCCAGTGTTATTACAAAAGCAATCATCCGATTATCTTATGCCCACCGTTGGTTTATCGTAGCTATTGCATTGGTTTTTGTATGATTGAAAAGGTTCTACTGTTTTAATAGCACCCATTCACCTGCTGGATTTAGGCAACGTCCGCTAAGTGCCTTGCTCGAAGACGAAACTAGCTAGCTAGGAAACAGTTTCGATCCTGCAAACTGTCAGCTAAACTGTCAGCTCTATCAATATAAATTATATCAATATGGTTTTTACTTTAATTTGGTAAATTCATATAGATCAAGTAATCTCTTTGTCTTACATCGACTAATACTACTGTTTATCTATGACTCAGGTATGAACTCAGTCGGATTGTAAACATCCAATTTTAGTAATAATGTGAATTAAGCTATAAAATGCCTTTTTGTCACACATTATACAAATGTTTATTTTTCTAATTTACAAAGATAGACAAACTTTTTTCTCTTTTGCCCTAAGTTGTAACACCATTTTCCCCAGGACCAGCAAGTGTGGTTGGTGGAAACATTACTTCACAACTCGGAAATATTTACCTGAACTTCCCACCTGCACCAAATGTATCGGACTCTTACAGGGCATATGCTGCGCTACTGAGCACTCCTAAGTGGATAGAACACGAATTGATCATTAATGAAAGTGAAATTTTTGGAAATGGAACGGTAATTACGCTATTTATGTAAATTGCTATTTTCACACAAAGATTACCTTATTTAGATTCAACAAATGTATTTATGACAGTCCATACATTTGTGGAATAATTTATTACTGATGTAATTAGTATGCCCAAATTGTGATGTAATTATAGCACATGTTACTATATAGCCACAAAGACAATGTTTTATTACGTGGCTTAATGTTGTAATTTTAAGGTATTTAAATTGGCTTTATGTTGTAATTTTAAGGTATTTAAATATTAAATATCAGTAAATGTAAGTTCTTTTTTGGAGTATAATGAAAAATAATGAAAAATTAATAATGAAAAATTAAAATCCTGGTGTTATTGAAACGATTATGTCTATTTGCACAATCGTCATAAATTATAGAATTATTCAATAATATTTCACAGTACTCTGCAACGTTTAATGTTGAAACACGTGCAAACACTTCCTACATTGTGTATTTGTTTACAAGATCACATGGAAAGGAAAGTGTACCAACTACCTACATTACAACAACAGGTAAATTGTTACTTGTTGGAAATGGAGTAACGATATTTGAATCCAAATTCGTTGGCTTCATAGTATTTTTTACTAGATTATTTGCTCTGGTCAAAATTTAAATATAAAGTATATGTGTGTAAATTTATACAAAAAATGAGTTTTAGAAATCAAAGCACTGCTTATACAATATTGTCCATTGAATGTATTGTTCACTATTATGTGGTAGGTTATCTGCAGGTGTCCACAGATCATATGGTCAAAACCAGCAAACTAGATGATTGTGTTAAGGGGAAAGATGGATATGGTCCAAAAATCCGACCAATTTGTCTGGTGGTCGAGAGTAATGCCTTTCAACCGAAAGGTTGCAAGTTTGAAACTAGCCGCTAGCTAGTCGGTTGTGTCCTTGGGAAAGGCACTTAACGCACATTCTCTGAACCCAGCAAATTAGTGGTTTCTACCCAAATGAAGAAACGTGTCTATAATACGCAACACACTGCAATAGTTCCTGTAACCCGACGGTGGGCGCGAGGTAATCTGACCATTGCAATGTTTTAACCACTTTGGTTTTCCCATTCACGGGATAAACATGAATATTTTATCCTATCCCAACCCAATAGATAAATATGTTTACTGCAACCGAAAAAAACATTTTAAACATACAACACACTTCAATAATTCTGGTAACGCATCAGTGGCAATAGCGTAATCTGATTGCCCGAAATAAAACTTGTTCGAGTTACTTTATCAACTATTTAATACGCTTTTAGATTCCCTGAGTGATCCGGGACAAGGAAACGTGACAGTAGTTGGACCAACTGATGTTGCGGTTACATTCAAAACTTCCTTTAACCTCCGAGAGCTTGTGCAACTAGATGTATTGATCACTACTAAACGCGAGCCAGATATCCCTGTCGATACATACGCGTGGGCAGTCAACAATACACAAACCCTTCATCATACATTCAGTAACCTAACTAGTGGAGAAAGCTACATAGTGTCCGTTGTACCCCACCATGGGCGATCTATTGTGGGAAAACCCAAATTTCTTGGAGAAGCTGATTTAAGTAAGCTTTATCTAAGATTAAATATTTTTTTGGTTGTTATATTTTCAACCAGGTTTAGTTTATGCATTAATTAAAACTTAGACTAACTACAAAGGTTGCTTTTCTGTTATACCTTTGACATTGTTCCAACTAGTTAAGAATTGTTAACATTGCTGTACCACTCAGCTGGTTGGCAATGTGGTAGCGTAGTGGTTAGGCGAATAGTTGTGACATGACACTATCCAGTCAGTTTTGTCCTAGGGCAAGTCACTTTTCAAATTTGCGCAGATCCCTTACAAGAATGGATCAAACAAACGGAAGCAATTGCTTCTTAATGTATATATAATACACTGAAAGATTTATGCCGATTGTGGGCACTGGGTAATCTGATGATTACCGATGACGAAGGTCGTTTTGACGCCTTTCCCCCCATTACGTTTCCTCTTTAAGTAGTGTAAGGAGCAAAAACAAAATACATTTAATTACGCGTTTCGAGGCAGTAGAATTTGCACGAAAGACCAAAGACACATCCGGCATAAAATCTGATTAGTTGACGCTTTAATATACGCGGCCACAAACTTAGTTATCAATAGAATATTTAGGTTTATTCCTAGCTATATTTTTTCAATTAAAATAAACCTCCATTCTTACCTTGATAATTTAGTTTAATCGTAATAAAGACCATTTACGCCGTGATTGTTAAATTGTCACGAAATAAGTTATCATTCTTACGTGGATTATCTGATGTAATAATACTTATGGGCTGTCACAAACGAATTTGTTTAGATTAATTAAAAAGCAATACAAATTGATTTAGCTAACTAAGACCGCAATTATCTTTATATTTTTCCTTCCTAATAAATATTATTAATACAAAAAACACAAACGTGTGCGCGGGCGAAAAATGTCTGTTTCACTATCCAAAAATGATTTTTTATCTGTACTAGTACGTCAGCTTATAAGAAAACATCTATTCGCCGTGTAATTTTCTCACGTATGTTCTGCAGAGCCAAATTCTGTGAGATATGGAGATGTTGAGGCGGGAAGTGACAACGCAACATTAACTTTTACCGAGGCGCTGGGAAGGAGCGAGTACTATGTTGTTGTGCTTACACCACAAGGAGATAACACTACAGTAAGTACTATTAACACAAATATTCGTATTTTTTTAAATTAACTTATACGGTTTAAATTAACTTATACGCTTTAAGTAAATTTCTTAAAATACCGATTAAACGGGATTCAAACCATAAACGGTTTTCAAACCTAGACCCCCTTATACGATATACACTACACTAGTTACGATTTTCCACAGATTCTTGAAAGTTTTAACCGAACCACGTACTCTGACTATGAGGATCATGAGGAAATGACCGTGTCAACCAGCAACGCATTAAAGCCATCGTATAACTATACCTTCATAATAACAACTGTGGCTGAGAGTGGCTTAAGGGGCGAACCGTCTACTGCATCATTCCAAATTCGTAAGTTTACGATGTTTTTGTTTGATTTTCAGAATCATTAAGTAGAAGATTGGACATTTTTGAAAGATTATTGGCGATATTCCTTAGTTACTAAACCAACATTAGCGACTATAATAATACTATTACTGTGTAATATGGTTTTGGATACTTATATTTAGTTCTATAGATTAACAGGGCAATTGTGCCGTGTTTTAATATTTGACGTTAACTCAGTTTTTGATTCATCCACACGTGAGTAAACTGTTTTTTTTTTCTCAGACTGTGCACAGCTGTCTCTTAAATCTGAATACTACTGAATGGTACATCAGACCCATAAGCTGAAAAAATGTTTTTAACAGTGTAGAATAGGATGTATACATTCATGTTTATCCCCGTAAATGGGAAAACTAAGGGGGTTAACACACGGGCAATCGCCAGATCACCTCGCGCCCACCGTCGAGTTGCCAGAGCTATTGCAGTATTTTGTATATGATTCACACGTTTCTTCAATTTAGTAGAACCCATTAATCCGCCGGGTTCAAGCAATGCCCGTTAAGTGCTTCTCCCAAGGACACAACCGACTAGCTAGCGATCAGTTACGCACCTGCAACCCTTCGGTTGAAAGGCGTCGCACTAAATTACCAGACTAACCGTTCGGTTAAATGAAACTATTAAGCGATATATTGGTTGTATTTTTATAGCACCACCGCCACCTGTGTCAATTGCGAACACCACAACCTCAAATGGCACACTCCACATCAAGTTAGCACCAGTAGGAGATATGCATGTGGATCGATACGCTGTTACTCTTATCAAGTATGCTTATATTTTATTCTTTATTTTTTCTATTCAAATCTTTTTATAAATATATTTTAAATTTTAACGTTTATAGTGAGATATAAGAATTGTTTCCATTTTTATAGATATGCTCAATTTTCAAATACTTTCAGTGGTCCAACTCTGTTTGTGGATGCAAACTCAACGAACTTAACGGTAACATTTTCCAACTTGATACCTGGAGCAACATATCAAATTCAAGCCGAGTCGGAAACAACTGATGTGCGTGGTCCTCCAACGACTAAAAACGTTACACTTGGTATGTTAATGGATATTTTAAGCTAAACGCAGAGTTGTATAATCACATGTATTCATGTGAATGGGATATTTAGCCGGCTTTGATACAAATACCGGATTCATCTAAAAACTCTAGGGCGGTGTTGCATACGATGGAGACTTTATTTTAGTTTTTTTGTTTTAAACTTTCAATGAATTCAACAAATATCTGTTATGGAATTTGTTTTATAGACGATTAGCAAGAGACTGGTTTAACTTAAAAAGTTTAAAACCCCATACATGCGATCAACCGAGCAATGAGAAGTTTTTATGTCATTCCAATAAGGCACATTTGGTTTTCACATATTAAATAGTAGTTCAATCAGCCATTTGACTGGTCGTGTTCCTAAATACACCATTGTGTTATAACATTACCAATCTTATATCTGTACTGCAGAGCCAGGCACTGTGTCAGTTATCAGCACCGGTGGAGATCTATGGACTGTGAATGTAACCTTTACGAAACCTCTAGGAGTTTCGGATAAATACAGGTAAGTTTGTATGACAACTTTTAATTGGGATACACAAATTATTTTATTTTCTGTTAAACTTAATATTTTTTCGTTTAAGAAACGATTAATAAGTTTAGTGCGTTGTATGTAGGTCATTAGCGGGTAGTAAGTGGCTGGTTTTGAACTCACGATATTTCGGGTTTGTTTCATACACAACTTTTGAGCTTAACCACCTGGATGTCGACATAACTTTTAAGCTTAACCACTTGATGAAAACAACTAACAAATATTTAAAACTTTCTGTCAGGTTAACCCTACTTGATGAATCCGACACCATAGTTGACCAACAAACTATTTCAAGTTCAAATGATACTGTTTACGAGGCCACCCTGGTAAATGCGTTGCCATCAACCAACTATACACTTTCTGTAATTGCTCTAAGCAATGGTGTTGCTGGGCCTAAAAACAGACTTGCAGTTCGGACAGGTAATGTGTTGATGATACTTGGTTTATAATATTCTGATCTGTGAAAAACTATGTGGTCCACACTTTGATACACTGTTGATTGTAACAAAGAGGTACCAGTGGCCTAGAGAAGTGTTTTTAAATGAATTATCTGTACAAAAAATTTAATTTTTACAGATTTTTTTTTTTTTTGAATCCATATGCGTCGGTAAAAGTCTTGATTATTTTTTCAACGTTTTCACAATGGTTATGTTAGAGATGTGGTAGGATATTTATGCCTTACCCTATGAATAGAAAAAGCTGGTGAGTTATCACGCCGACAATCGCCAATAACCTCGCGAAAACGCAAAAGGCGTTTGTATATGTTTAATCGTTAAATTAACTCCGATCAACGCCCCCAAAACTTATGCAGAATGTTCTAAAAAATAGTTAAAAAGGTACCCTTAGTATTAGTTTAACCTATAAATCCAATAGTTAATACAGGCGATCTAAAATATTTGCCTGAAGACGCGACCGTCTAGCCAGAAACGCTTTCGAGGTCGCAACCTTTACCATTGACGCCCATACTGAGCTAAACGGCCGGACAAAGATATTGCTGTGTGTTGTTTATGGGCCTGACAAATATATTGTTGTTTGTGTTTTTGATTCTTTAATTATTTAATTGATGCATTTAAATCGTACTGAAACCTGTCTTGTCATGACGTGGATATTTCGTTAGACTGGATGCCAACGGAATACCTACATTACTTTTTGTTGTTTAACTTGTTTTCCGTTTAAACAGATGGTATTCCAATACCAATTGGAAATCTCACCAGCGACAACACATCAATCTCACTACAGTTGATTCCACCTTCGTCGACCTCTGTCGACAACGTAACGTTAGTACCGTCTTATTCAAGTCTATTTTTTGCAAATACGAGTACTTGGCATTCAGTGCTCTTGAACTTGAAAGTATGCAGGTTAAGTTATTACTGCAGCCACTATTACATAAGATAAGTGAAATGAGATGATATTTATGTTTTTATTCGCGATTTGGACAAAACAGGCAGCGCAATAAATAGGCTAATCGTTAGATATCTTTATCACGGTCAAAATACCGAAACTGTTGCAGTGTTTTTAATACGATAGAGACTTGTGAGAGCTCATCGACAGAACAAAACAGTGGGTATGTAATGACTGCACGTCTAACGGAATGACTTGGTGGGTGCCTCGGCTTTTAGCCGAATATTGTGTCATCGATTCAAGTGGCTAGCTAATCAGTTGTGTCCTTGTGCAAGGCACTTAACTTTAACCAAGTGGATTTATGGGCTAAACTAAAACTGAAAAACGACACAATCGTATATAAAACTCTGTATTAGAACCGGTAACCCGACGATGGACACGAGATAATGTCATGACTGTCCGTGTTTTAACCCCTAGGATAGAATAGGATATCCATGCAATATAAGTGCCTTGCCAAATGACACAACCAATTAGCTAGCGACCAGTTTCGAACCTTTCGACTAAAAGGCGACGCACTAACCCACCCACGTTATTGTGTCTAAATATGCGTTTACCCATTCACAACGATAAAAGCTGATTATTATGGGTCCCAATTGAAAAATTGGGACACATATTGTTTTTGTCCGTTTTTTTTTTTTCTTTTTTTTCGTTTTTTTTTTCTTCGTCAAAGGTTTGACAGGCATGGCATGGCGCCCCGACATCTACCAGAAGGAATAATGAAAT
Source organism: Ciona savignyi (assembly GCA_000149265.1). Lineage (NCBI taxonomy): Eukaryota > Metazoa > Chordata > Ascidiacea > Phlebobranchia > Cionidae > Ciona > Ciona savignyi. The sequence goes on from CH003398.1 coordinate 28,280, forward strand.
CGCAATGAAACTTAGCCATTTGTTAGACAACATGGTCTAGATATGCAGAAACCAAAATTTTGGGTGATAAATCAAGGGGAATTCCCCTGGGAGGTTAAAAACCAAAACGGTATTTTTTATAAAAAAAATTGGCTTTTTGTGGCATAGCGCTTAAACAGCTGCTCCAATTTGAATAAAATTTGGTAAAATGTAAGTGCATTACCTACTTATTTAGCAATTAAAAAAATTTAAAAATTTATCTAGGGAAATACCCTAAAAAATAAGATTTTGTTCTCAAATCATGATTGTGACAAGCATGCCATGTCGCCCCGACATCTACCAAAAGTAGTATTGGAATCGCAGAAAAAATTTGACATTTGTAAGAGAACATGGTCTAGATATGCAGAAATCAAAATTGTGGGTAATAAATCTACGGGAATTCCCCTGAGACGTCAAAATCCAAAAGTTTTTTTTCCAATAAATTAGCTTTTTGGGGCATATAGCGCTTAAACGGCTGCTCTAACTATATTTAGATTTGGTGAAATGTTAGACCATTAAACAGTATGTGCCAATTAAAAGAAGAAAAAAACATTTACTTAGGGTAATTACGTTAAAAACAAAGTTGTGTTCCTGAATTAAGATTGTGACAGGCATGCTATATCGCACTGACATCTCCAACAAGAAGTCTACAAATCAGATTAAAACTTTAAGAATTGTTACATAACATGACCCACATATGTAAAAACAGAAACTTATCTACTAAACCTAGGGGAATTCCCTGATACCATGAAAAACTAAATCGGGCTGTTTTGGCAATTTAGCTTCATTTCACGTCGGCGCTTGAAACGACGGTTTAATTTGAAACATTTGTGGTGAAAATGTTCGTCAATTTAAGACGTTTATTTTTTTTTTACCTACACATGGAAAATAAATTTGGTTTAATAACTATGGGACCCATGCGTTTATGCTTGCAGAAACAATCTACATATTCAGTGTATAAAATACAAGTTGTGGTTACAAGGGACCCTGTAGCATAAATATGTGGCATACAACATGTGTTTTACAAATAGTGTTGGTTAAACAGGTGGTTGACACTCTCTAGTTTAAACCTATAAAGACTTTAAAAGACCTATTAAGACATTTTCGACAGAATATCTGTGGTGAGCCTGGATCGGCCCTTTGGTGTTGTAAGTGACTTGCAACATGTGTGGACTGGACCTGTGTATGAGATCACCGACAATATACTCCTCGGACATTTGTATCAGGTCCAAGTGAACTACGTTGTGCGTGGAGTGAGCGGGGATGTTGCCACCTTCCAACAAAGCACTGGTAATTATCGTCGGTGTAATTGCTTGGTTGAACAATGTTTGTTTGAACGTCTAAAGCAATCTACAATGCGTACATTTCTACACAGTTCCGTCTGCGGTAAATACGCCCGATGCTGTTGCTACAACTTCAGCATTCACTGTCACTTTTGATCCTGTGTCTTCTGCTGATTATTATATCATCACAATGAGCGATTCGAGCGGAATATTAGATGAACGTAATCTCACACAACCAGGTAATTGGCCCGACCACGCACCGCTCTATGTTGATGACGTATAACCCGAGGGCATCATGACGACATAATGGTCGCTGTATATATGCTCACGAGATATTTTACGATTTTGTAGTGTTATTAATTGTGCATGGCACTGTGTAAGATTAGGAAGTAGAAACAATGAAAGCTGTGTTTGTTTTTGGGTTTTTCCTGTGCACAATTGCTGGTAAGTTATGTTTCTGTACTATAAGCTTAGTTCTACCTAGTGCTATAATTAGGCCAGTGAAATGATAAGGATAAAGTGAAATTCCTCTTCAGCCAACGGAAGCATCGGAACTGTGATATTTAATCAAGGTATAGAAGCAGGTGGATTATACACAGTCAATATTACAACTATAAAGCGGAATAAACGAAGTGAACCGACATCTTTCTCCGTTACTACTGGTAAAATATCTATATTTTTATACTTAAAAAAATTAAATAAGTATGCTGAAGCAACTAGTTTCAATTAGAAGTGATGTTAACCCGGCCGGTAATTCATTTAATAGCATAGCCGAAATAGTTTGAGTTTACCAGTCAATTGTGTTTCTGTATAAGGGATTGAACGGACTTTTCTTAAACCCACTAACTTAAGGTGTTGACCCCTAGACCCAGTAACCCATCCTATTGTGGCACGCCCTATTCTGACGAATAACTCTCACACACAACATCACTTAGTTATTGCCACGGCCTCAAGAATGCGCCTGATTATTTGTTTCCAATTATTTTGTTAGTGTTTAAGGATAGAATAGGATGGGATACTCATGTTTATCCCCATGAATGGGAAAACCAAGGGGGTTAACACAGGGGGAATCGTCAGATCACCTCGCGTCCACCGTCGGGTTGCCCGAGCTATTTATAATGACTGTAGTTTTTCCGTCATTACCTGTTTCTTTTATTGTTCTAATCATGGTGTATTTTACACTATATGAAAAAAAACTAAAATTAAATTAAACTAAACAGGGAATGTAGTTTACTTTTTGTCTTTTAGTATATGGTCCGACGAGTAAACATTGGTCGTCTATCCGAGCCTTAAAATATGGTCGCGATTTTGTTTTTATTGTTTTTGATATAATCCCGCGCAGAAACCCCCATCCCCAATCGTACTATGTAAATAGCGATAATAAGTTATCATAATAAACACATTGCGATGTGCTAGGTTGAACTAACATACAAACTTAATTTATTTGTTTTCATTTTGTAAGAATAAACAACTATAGCCAACAAACTGTGGGTTTCCCATAATCTAAAAATAACGATGGACTTGCACTCAATTATTCGTCAAATAAAAATACGGAAATATTTAACATAATAAATTGGTGTGTTAAACTTTAAAAGCGTTTTGTTTCCGCAAAATACTAGAACGGAAATTGATAAAAGCACTGATTTTGCCTCTCGCTATTATATTCGCGTGAGTCGGCTAAGAGTATAAGTGTTTTTGCATTACTTACTGTAAGAAACAGCAATAATTTTTTGTTATTTACTACAGCACTACCTCCCGATATATCTAACCTGTCGGTGGCCAGTAATAATGACGGCACTACGACAGTGAAGGTTCAAATTCCGCCCGTTTATGATGGCCAATATATCGTGACTATATCTAAAGTAGGGGACAGCAATGCTACAGTCGAGGTTTGTTAATTATACACTCTCTTAATATGGTATAAATAGCTGAACACTTTTAGCAATTTTCCAGGGCTTTAATGTGTAAAATTATATATTTTACAACTATTTGCAGAACTATACAAATTCAGCGAACGTGTCGGAACGTAATTTTCCATCAGGCACCTTTACTCCGGGTACTCAATACAATGTGGAAGCTAAAACCGTTGTTGGAAACGTTACCGGCAAATCAAATTTTACCAAATTCTGTACATGTAAGTTATACTTCCGATTTTAAGCTTATTTTGTACCTGTTGTGTTGTGCTGGAATAACGAAATTGGTCGCTAGTGAGTCGGTTGTGTCCTTTGGTATGGAACTTTACGGACATTGCCTGAACCCAGCGGATTATTGGGTTTTACCAAATTGAAGGAACGTGACTATCATATACAACACATTGCAATAGCTCCGGTAACCCGACGGTGGGCGCGAGATGATCTGACGATTGCCCGTGTGTTACCCTCTTGGTTTTTCCATTCACAGGTATAAACATGAATATCCTATCCTATCATATTATTGAACATTTTTAGATCCTTCATCTGTAAATATTACTGAGGCTATAGTTGGCTCCTCGTTTGTTGCAAATGTCGCGTTCGAAGCTGCTCAGGGAAACGCCGAATACTATGTCATTTATGTCGATGCATTGGATAGTAGTTTGCGAATAGAAAACACGACAATAGCCTCCGATGGACGTATTTTATACCAAGTTGCCTTAAACACCATTCTTCGACCACTTGCCAATTACAGCGTGATTGTAGAAACACACAGTTGTAACCTTACCTCGAACTCAAGTAAAAGTTTCAGCGCTCGTAAGTACTTGGAAGTTTCATTTTTGTTACGGTGTGCGTGGGCTACGTTATATAGTAGTGGCGCAGAGAACTGCATGGTTTCAGTTGAACATAAAAACGACGCCGAAGTATGCAATACAATTGTAATGTGTTGTATACATTACACATACTTGAATCCTAAACCTCTGTGATTTGACGAAACACACTAGTTGAGTTGGTGTTTGTACTAAATTTTGTTTTAACCTTATCAGCTATCCCTGAAGCTCCCGGAGCCGTGCGCACCTTCCCATTGCAAGGAACCCAACTGATTGTAACATTCGCACCTTCCCCAAGTCCTGTTGGTCAATACGTCATTTCAGCAGTACCCCGTACCACGAATACCAGTTTAATTACTGAGATAAACGCACCCATCACACAAACTATTATAACCGGTTTCGTACCCGGGGAAATCTATGATATCAGCGTGACAGCAATTATGCAAGGCGTATCGAGTTTGCCGACAGCAGCGTTGTCTCCACATCGAAACGGTAAAAAGTTCATTTTCTAGAACGTTCTTCATTTCTACTTGTGGAGGTTACAATATTTCTGTTTTATTCTTGGGAAAGGGTGATTGTAAGATTACCTTGTGAGTGATTGTAAGATTACCTTGTAGCCATCGTCGGGTTGCTGTAACTAAATCAAGGTATTGATATAATTAAAACATTCCTGCTGAAGCGTTCAAGCCATTTAATCAGTGGATTCCACCAGGAACTTGCCGATGTCGAACATCCACGACCGTCAATGCTACAAATGCGTTATTTTAACAACATTTGTAATATAACAACATTAATAAATTAAGTATTTTAACCTATATAATGTATATGTATTATAACGGAAGTATGCAATCGTAGCTCCGAACGCCGTGGTATCTGGAGTCGTGGAATCAACTGTAACAGAAGCAACGCTAACATTCGACCCGCCGATCGGCGTGTTTGATAGTTTCACTGTTTTTCTGTCGGAGAATACACCGACCGGACCAAGATTTGTCCAGCAGAGAAACTTATTAAGAAACTCCAGCACACCAGATGGAAAATACCTAGCAACATTCCATACTCCAGAATTGAAACAAAATGTTTCTTACTCTATCAGTGTAACCACGAAAGCGGGGGCACTGGAAAGTACAACAACCTCATTTACCGCCATTTTAAGTAAGTGGTATTTTATGCAACAAACAAAACTTAAAAATAGAGGATTGTTAACATACTTCCTAAAAGAATTTTCAGATTATAATATTGCGTTTTGTATGGTTTATAGCCGCATGTATAATTTAGATAAAACCTTGATTGATAAATTACTAATCACTTCTTTAATTTAGAACGTCCTTTTGACATCACCAACGTCTCGGTGATAAGTATTGATGACGGTACGACAAGAGTTACGGTTCAAACTCCAGCAGTTTATGACGGACAATATGTCGTGACTATAACTGAATCTGCAAACAACACAGATATACAAGTATGTTTAGACATTTCTCGTTTATTTCGCATTTTAAACAGTAGTATAATATAACCAAATACCGCTTTTATCCTTTTTTTATTACATAATAAGTCGCTTATTATTGCTACCTCTTTTAAAGCTATCTATCCATGCTAAAACTTCCTTGTTTATAAAATTAACACACATAATGATACAAACAGCTTATCTGGCGTTTTTTTCCTTTGTACTGAAAGAGTTGAAGTATATGTAAAATGGAATGTAAACTATTAGAATTTAGTATTAGATCCCCATCCCGAAAAAAAATTCTTTTGGTTTTGGAAAGGTAAATGAAATTGAACATTATTCAACCAGCATATGAAAACAAAAAACATTTAAGAAAAATTGTAGGAGAACTTCTTTTAAAAAAGAATTTTAGTCCAATAATTTTGTATAAAATTTTAATCAAACATATTTCAAATATAATTTCATAAAAGTCAAATAAACATTTTTACTTAGTTTTCAAATAGAATGTTGTATAATCTTATTTAAAACGGAATTCTATCGAACCTTTTTAAATATATTTTCACTGAAAACTTATCCAAAGGCGATTTTACTAGAACCTTATTCAAATAGAATAACATAAATCCCTACGCAAAAAGAATCTTCACACCACTTTAAAGCAAAAAGAATCCTCGTAGCACCTTATGAAAATTGAATTTTAATAGAATCTTAAAGCTTATAGGTAATGTAATATATCTGTGTATTTTCGGTTTAATCCAAAGGGTGTATTACCCTGTTTGTCGATCAACCATAAGGGCATTTTTTTAATTGAAAGTACAAATGGCTTTGGTACGTTAATTTAGCGAACATCACAGTTGATGTATTTCCTAAATTTGTTAAAAGCATCATATGCTAGCAACATTATATGAACTACATAAAACCAATTTATAAGATTAAAAAAAACTATTTTTACACCAACTTGCAGAAATACACAAGTCCAGCTAATGTGACTGATCGCGATTTTCCTTCGGGTACCTTTACACCTGGTACTCAATACATTGTGGAAGCTAAAACTATTGTTGGAAACGTAACTGGCAGTCCCAGTTTTACCGAGTTCTGCACATGTAAGTCACCTTTAACTTTCGTTTTTGATCTGTTGTGCAAAAACATTTTGAACATTTTTAGACCCCGCTTCTGTCAATGTTACTGAAGCTATCGTTGGTTCAATGTTTGTTGCAAATATTTCGTTCCAAGCCGCACAGGGAAACGTTGATTTCTATGTCATTGTTGTCAAAGCTGTGGATAGTTCTGTTCAACTAGAAAATACGACAGTTGAATCGGACGGACGTGCTGTTTACCATGTTGCCTTAAACACCATTCTCCGACCGCTTGCCAATTACAGCGTGATTGTAGAAACACACAGTTGTAACCTTACCTCGAACTCAAGTAGAAGTTTCAGCGCTCGTAAGTACTTGAAAGTTTTATTTTTGTTATGGTGTGCGTGGGCTACGGTATATAATAGTGGCGCAGAGAACTGCATGCTTTCAGTTCAACATAAAGCGATGTATGGAATACAATTGTAATGTGTTGTATACATTACACATACTTGAATCCTAAACCTCTGTGCTTTGACGAAACACACTATGGTTGAGTTGTTTTTTTACTAAACTTTGTTTTAACCTTATCAGCTCTCCCTGAAGCTCCCGGAGCCGTGCGCACATTTCCATTGCAAGGAACCCAACTGATTGTTACATTCGCACCTTCCCCAAGTCCTGTTGGTCAATACGTCATTTCAGCAGTACCCCGTACTACGAATACCAGTTTAATTACTGAGATAAACGCACCCATCACACAATCTATTATAACCGGTTTCGTACCCGGGGAAATCTATGATATCAGCGTGACAGCAATTCTGCAAGGCGCATCGAGTTTGCCGACAGCAGCGTTGTCTCCACATCGAAACGGTAAAAAGTTAATTTTCTAGAACGTTCTTCACTTCTACTTGTGGAGGTTACAATATTTCTGTTTAATACTTCGTGAAGGGTAAATGCAAGCTAGTTTACGTGTGTAATCGTAACAATACCTTGTAGCCATCGTGGGATTGCTGAAACTTAATCAGTGTGTTGATATAATTAAAACATTCCTGCTGAAGCGTTTAAGCGATTTATTCAGTAGGTTCTACTAGGAACTTGCCGACGTCGAACATCCACGACCGTTAATGCTACAAATGCGTTAATTTAACATCATTTGTAATATAAAATTAATAATATATTAAGTATTTCAACCTATATAATGTATATATATTATAACGGAAGTATGCAATCGTAGCTCCGAACGCCGTTGTATCTGGAGTCGTGGAATCAACTGCAACAGAAGCAACGCTAACATTCGACCCGCCGATCGGCGTGTTTGATAGTTTCACTGTTTTTCTGTCGGAGAATACACCGACCGGACCAAGATTTGTCCAGCAGAGAAATTTATTAAGAAACTCCAGCACCCCAGATGGAAAATACCAAGCAACATTCCATACTCCAGAATTGAAACAAAACGTTTCTTACTCCATCAGTGTCACCACGAAAGCGGGAGCACTGGAAAGTACAACCACTTCATTTACCGCCATTTTAAGTAAGTGGTATTTTATGCAACAAACAAAACTAAAAAATAGAGGATTGTTAACATACTTCCTAAAAGAATGTTCAGATTATAATATTGCGTTTGTAAGGTTTATAGCCGCATGTATAATTTAGATAAAGCCCTGATTGATAAATTACTAATCACTTCTTTAATTTAGAACGTCCTTTTGACATCACCAACGTCTCGGTGACAAGTACTGATGACGGTACGACAAGAGTTACGGTTCAAACTCCGGCAGTTTATGACGGACAATATGTCGTGACTATAACTGAATCTGCAGACAACACAACGATACAAGTATGTTTAGACAATTCTTATGTATTCCGCATTTTATACAGTAGTCCCTTCTAAAAACTTTCTTGTTCACAAAACTAACACGCTTAATGAAACAAACATCTTATTTGACAATTTTTCTCCTTGGTACTGAAAGAATTGAAGTATATGTAAAATGAAATAAGAACTATTAAAGAATATTTTTACTTCTGGTTTTGGAAAGGTAAATATAATTGAACATTAATCAACCAGTATAAAAAACATTTTAGAAACAATGCAATAGAACTTCATTTAAAAAAGAATTTTAGTCTAATAATTTTGTATAAAATTTTAATCAAACATCTTTTAAATATAATTTCATGAAAGCCAAATAAAAATTTATGATGTCGTTTTCAAATATAATGTTGTATAAACTTATTTAAAACGGAATTCTATCGAACTTTAATCAAATATAATTTCACTGAAAACTTATTCAAAGGCGATTTTACTAGAACCTTATTCAAATATAAATTTATAAAACCTTTTTCAAATAAAATTTATTCTTACGCAAAAAGAATCTTGACACAACTTTAAGCAAAAAGAATCCTCGTACAGCTTTTGGAAAATTGTATTTTAATAGAATCTTAAAGCTTATAGTTAATGTATTATATCTGCGTATTTTTGGTTACACCCAAACGGTATATTACCTTGTTTGTCGTTCAACCATAAAGGCATTTTCTAATTGGGAGAACAAATGGTTTTAATACATAACTTTAGCGAACATCACTGTTGATGTGTAGCCTAAATTTGTTAAAGGCATCATATGCTAGAAACATTATATGAACTACATAAAACCAATTTATAAGATTAAAAAAAAACTATTTTACACCAACTTGCAGAAATACACAAGTCCAGCTAATGTGACTGATCGCGATTTTCCTTCGGGAACCTTTACTCCTGGTACTCAATACATTGTGGAAGCTAAAACTATAGTTGGAAATGTGACTGGCAGTCCTAGTTTTACCAAGTTCTGCACATGTAAGTTACCTTTAACTTTCGTTTTTGATCTGTTGTGCAAAAACATTTTGAACATTTTCAGACCCCGCTTCTGTCAATGTTACTGAAGCTAACGTTGGATCAATGTTTGTTGCAAATATTTCGTTTCAAGCCGCACACGGAAACGTTGATTACTATGTCATTTATGTCAAAGCTGTGGGTAGTTCTGCTCAACTAGAATATACAACAGTTGAATCTGACGGACGTGCTGTTTATAATGTTGTTTTTAACACCACTCTACGACCACTTGCCAATTACAGCGTGATTGTAGAAACACACAGTTGTAATCTAACCTCGAACTCAAGCAGAAGTTTCAGCGCTCGTAAGTACTTGAACGTTTCATTTTTGTTACGGTGTATACATCAAAACATACTTGAATCATAAACCTTTGTGATTTGACGAAACACACTATAGTTGAGTTGTTTTTACTAAATTTTGTTTTAACCTTATCAGCTCTCCCTGAAGCTCCCGGAGCCGTGCGCACATTCCCATTGCAAGGAACCCAACTGATTGTTACATTCGCACCATCCCCAAGCCCAGTTGGCCAATACGTCATTTCAGCCGTACCCCGTACCACGAATACCAGTTTAATTACTGAGATAAACGCACCCATCACACAATCTATTATAACCGGTTTCGTACCCGGAGAAATGTATGACATCATCGTGACGGCAATTATGCAAGGCGTATCGAGTTTGCCGTCAGCAGCGTTGTCTCCACATCGAAACGGTAAAAAGTTAATTTTTTAGAACGTACTTTATTTCTACTTGTAAAGGTTACAATATTTCTGTTTTATTTTTGGTAAAGTATTTTAACCTTTATAATGTATATGTTATAACGCAAATATACAATCGTAGCTCCGAACGCCGTTGTATCTGGAGTCGTGGAATCAACTGCAACAGAAGCAACGCTAACATTCGACCCGCCGATTGGCGTGTTTGATAGTTTCACTGTTTTTCTGTCGGAGAATACACCGACCGGACCAAGATTTGTCCAGCAGCGAAATTTATTAAGAAACTCCAGCACAGAAGATGGAAAATACCTAGCAACATTCAACACTCCAGAATTGAAACAAAATGTTTCTTACTCCATTAGTGTCACCACGAAAGCGGGGGCACTAGAAAGTTCAACCACTTCATTTACCGCCATTTTAAGTAAGTGGTATTTTAGGCAACAAACAAAACTAAAAAAAGAGGATTGTTAACATACTTGTTAAAATAATGATCAGATTATAATATTGCGTTTTGTAAGGTTTATAGCCGCATGTATAATTTAGATAAAGCCCTGATTGATAAATTACTAATCACTTGTTTAATTTAGAACGTCCTTTTGACATCACCAACGTCTCGGTGACAAGTACTGATGACGGTACGACAAGAGTTACGGTTCAAACTCCGGCAGTTTATGACGGACAATATGTCGTGACTATAACTGAATCTGCGAACAACACAACGATACAAGTATGTATGCCTATTGCTCGTTTATTTCGCGTTTTGAACAGTAGTATAGTATAACCAAATACCGCTTTTATACTTTTTTATTACATAATAAGTCGCTTATTTATGCTACCTCTTTTAAAGCTATCTATCCATGTTAAAACTTTCTTGTTTATAAAATTAACACGCATAATGATACAGACATCTTATCTGGCGTTTTTCCTTTATACTGAAAGAGTTGAAGTATATGTAAAATGGAATGTAAACTATTAGAATTTATAATTAGATCCCCATCCCGAAAAAAAAATTATTTTGGTTTTGGAAAGATAAATATAATTGAACATTATTCAATCAGAATAAGTAAACAAAAATATTTAAGAAAAAATGTAGGAGAACTTCATTTAAAAAAGAATTTTAGTCCAATAATTTTGTATAAAATTTTAATCAAACATATTTCAAATATAATTTCATAAAAGTCAAATAAACATTTTTTATTTAGTTTTCAAATAGAATGTTGTATAATATTATTTAAAACGGAATTTTTAAATATAATTTCACTGAAAACTTATCCAACGGCGATTTTACTAGAACCTTATTCAAATAGAATTTCATAAATCCCTACGCAAAAAGAATCTTTTCACCACTTTAAAGCAAAAAGAATCCTCGTAGAGCCTTACAAAAATTGAATTTTAATAGAATCTTAAAGCTTATAGTTAGTGTAATATATCTGTGTATTTTCGGTTTAATTCAAATGGTATATTACCATGTTTGTCGATCAACCATAAGGGCATTTTCTATTTGGAAGTACAAATGGTTTTAAAACATAAATTTAGCGAACATCTCTGTTGATGTGTAGCCTAAATTTGTTTAAGGCATCATATGCTAGAAACATTATATGAACTACATAAAACCAATTTATAAGATTAAAAAAAACTATTTTTACACCAACTTGCAGAAATACACAAGTCCAGCTAATGTGACTAATCGCGATTTTCCTTCGGGTACCTTTACTCCTGGTACTCAATACATTGTGGAAGCTAAAACTGTTGTTGGAAACGTAACTGGCAGTCCCAGTTTTACCAAGTTCTGCACATGTAAGTTACCTTTAACTTTCGTTTTTGATCTGTTGTGCAAAAAAACAAACAATTTTAAATATTTTCAGACCCCGCTTCTGCCAATGTTACTGAAGCTAACGTTGGATCAATGTTTGTTGCAAATATTTCGTTCCAAGCCGCACAGGGAAACGTTGATTTCTATGTCATTGTTGTCAAAGCTGTGGACAGTTCTGTTCAACTAGAAAATACGACAGTTGAATCGGACGGACGTGCTGTTTACCATGTTGCCTTAAACACCATTCTCCGACCGCTTGCCAATTACAGCGTGATTGTAGAAACACACAGTTGTAACCTTACCTCGAACTCAAGTAGAAGTTTCAGCGCTCGTAAGTACTTGAAAGTTTTATTTTTGTTATGGTGTGCGTGGGCTACGGTATATAATAGTGGCGCAGAGAACTGCATGCTTTCAGTTCAACATAAAGCGATGTATGGAATACAATTGTAATGTGTTGTACACATTACACATACTTGAATCCTAAACCTCTGTGCTTTGACGAAACACACTATGGTTGAGTTGTTTTTTTACTACAATTTGTTTTAACCGTATCAGCTCTCCCTGAAGCTCCCGGAGCCGTGCGCACATTCCCATTGCAAGGAACCCAACTGATTGTAACGTTCGCACCTTCCCCAAGTCCTGTTGGTCAATACGTCATTTCAGCAGTACCCCGTACCACGAATACCAGTTTAATTACTGAGATAAACGCACCCATCACACAATCTATTATAACCGGTTTTGTCCCCGGAGAAATGTATGATATCATCGTGACAGCAATTATGCAAGGCGTATCGAGTTTGCCGACAGCAGCGTTGTCTCCACATCGAAACGGTAAAAAGTTCATTTTCTAGAACGTTCTTCACTTCTACTTGTGGAGGTTACAATATTTCTGTTTAATACTTCGTAAAGGGTAAATGCAAGCTAGTTTATGTGTGTAATCGTAACATTACCTTGTAGCCATCGTGGGATTGCTGAAACTTAATCAGTGTGTTGATATAATTAAAACATTCCTGCTGAAGCGTTTAGGCGATTTATTCAGTAGGTTCTACTAGGAACTTGCCGACGTCGAACATCCACGACAGTTAATGCTACAAATGCGTTAATTTAACAACATTTGTAATATAACAACAGTAATAAATTAAGTATTTTAACCTATATAATGTATATGTATATTATAACGGAAGTATGCAATCGTAGCTCCGAACGCCGTGGTATCTGGAGTCGTGGAATCAACTGTAACAGAAGCAACGCTAACATTCGACCCGCCGATAGGCGTGTTTGATAGTTTCACTGTTTTTCTATCGGAGAATACACCGACCGGACCAAGATTTGTCCAGCAGAGAAATTTATTAAGAAACTCCAGCACACCAGATGGAAAATACCAAGCAACATTTCATACTCCAGAATTGAAACAAAATGTTACTTACTCCATCAGTGTCACCACGAAAGCAGGGGCACTGGAAAGTACAACCACTTCATTTACCGCCATTTTAAGTAAGTGGTATTTTATGCTACAAACAAAACTAAAAAAGAGGATTGTTAACATACTAGTCAAAAGAATGTTCAGATTATAATATTGCGTTTTGTAAGGTTTATAGCCGCATGTATAATTTAGATAAAGCCCTGATTGATAAATTACTAATCACTTCTTTAATTTAGAACGTCCTTTTGACATCACCAACGTCTCGGTGACAAGTACTGATGACGGTACGACAAGAGTTACGGTTCAAACTCCGGCAGTTTATGACGGACAATATGTCGTGACTATAACTGAATTGGCAAACAACACAGAAATACAAGTACGTTTAGAAAATTCTGCTTTATTCCGCATTTTGAACACTAAAAAGTAGTATAACTACGCTTTAATACTTTTTTTATTACATAACAAGTCGCTTACATAATGATATTTATTTTAACGATATCCCAGCTAAAACCTTATTCACAAAATTAACACGACTAATGATAAAAAAATCTTAACTGGCGTTTTTCTCCGTTGTACTGATAGAGATAAAGTTTATGTAAAATAGAATGTGAACTTTTAGAAAGAAGTATTAGATCCCCATCCCGGAAAAAAATATTTTTACTTTTGGTTTTGGAAAGGTTAATGTAATTGAACATTAATCAATTAGCATAAGAAAAAAGCATTCAAATATAATTTTATAAAAAATATATTTTCACTGAAAACTTATCCAAAGTCGATTTTACTAGAACCTTATTCAAATAGAATTTAATAAAACCTTTTCAAATTAAATTTAGTAAATCCTTACGCAAAAAGAATCTTCACGCAACTTTAAGCAAAAAGAATCCTCGTAGAGCTTTATGAAAATTGAATTTTAATAGAATCTTAAAGCTTATAGTTAATGTAATATATATGTGTATTTTCGGTTTAATTCAAAGGGTATATTACCCTGTTTGTCGATCAACCATAAGGGCATTTTTCCAATTGGAAGTATAAATGGTTTTACTACGTAAATTTAGGGAACATCACTGTTGATGTGTAGCCTATATTTGTTGAAGGCATCATATGCTAGAAAACATTCTATGAACTACATAAACCAATTTAAAAGATTAAAAAAACTTATTTTACACCAACTTGCAGAAATACACAAGTCCAGCTAATGTGACTAATCGCGATTTTCCTTTGGGTACCTTTACACCTGGTACTCAATACATTGTGGAGGCTAAAACTATTGTTGGAAACGTTACTGGCAGACCAAGTTTTACCCAGTTCTGCACATGTAAGTTACCTTTAACTTTTCGTTTTTGATCTGTTGTGCAAAAAAAAACAATTTTAAATATTTTCAGACCCAGCTTCTGCCAATGTTACTGAAGCTAACGTTGGATCCATGTTTGTTGCAAATATTTCGTTCCAAGCCGCACAGGGAAACGTTGATTACTATGTCATTGTTGTCAAAGCTGTGGATAGTTCTGTTCAACTAGAAAATACGACAGTTGAATCCGATGGACGTGCTGTTTACCATGTTGCCTTAAACACCATTCTACGACCGCTTGCCAATTACAGCGTGATTGTAGAATCACATAGTTGTAATCTAACCTCGAACTCAAGTAGAAGTTTTATGGCTCGTAAGTGATTAGATAAATTTACGTACCTATAGTCTTAAACCGTGGCGCAACGCATTCTCACAGTCAAACAAAGCATGGAGATTCCTCATATCCAAATATATTTTTCATAACCATGATTTAATAAACGTGGGGTAAAAAGTCGTTACCTAGTAACTAGTCAGTGAGCTGAGGTGGAAATGGTGCATTTCAAACCCTACAATATTGTTTGTGTTCAAATACAAGCATTACCAATTACCTTTTTTTAACATAATTATTTTCAGCTCTTCCTGAAGCGCCTGGGAATGTCCGCATCTTGGGAACGGAAGGAAGCCAGTTGACGGTCGCGTTCTCACCTTCCTCTAGTCCTGTGGATCTATACGTTATATCAGCAATTCCCCATACTTCGAATACGACTATCAATATCGACTTAAACGCTTCGGAAACACAGTCTATAATAACCGGACTCGTACCCGGAGAAATATATGATATCAGCGTGACAGCAGTTATGCAAGGTGTATCAAGTTTGCCGTCAGCAGGGCTATTAACACATCAAAGCGGTAAGAACTGCATTAAATTGTCATACTTACAATATACTCTGGTATGGCGTGTTTGTTACCATAGCTTAATGCGACGTTCATTGTTTAGTTTAGTTTAGTTTATTCATTTTTTGCCCCAGTTATTAAAAATGGCAAAACGAATATAATTACGGCACAGGAACGGGAAAAGACGGCAAAACGAACAGTCGTTAAACCACGTCATAAGAAAAAAGGATATAAAGTAATAAATATAGCGGACGCGGCCGCCAAACCTAAGCAAAAGAACAATATTTATCGATCCAAATTTAAATAAGACCGAACGATATAATTGCACTGGTATACTAGTAATTTATTACATATAACACATTCATGTAATTATTTAAATATACAATCGTAGATCCGAACCCTGTGGTATCTGGATCTGTGGACGCAACTCTAATCGAAGCCACGCTGAAATTCAACCCTCCGAGCGGTGTGTTTGACAGTTTCAATGCTTCTATATCAGAGGTTACTCCGACTGGACCACGATTGATCCAGGAGCGAAATGTATTAAAAAATTCCACATTGCCAAACGGTCAATATCAGGCAACATTTGACAGCCCAGAACTAAGACCAAATGTTTCCTATTCCATTGGTGTCACTACACTAGCCGGATCACGCGAAAGTACAGCCACTAGGTTTCAGACAAAACTACGTGAGTTACATTTAGTATGCCCACCAACAAAATTGGTTTACTTTTAAAGTTACTTTTTACAATTACCTATATATCTAATACTTTATCAGTTACCTTTCACATGTTATTGAAACTCTGTAGATGACAATCAAAGTGATATTAGTTATAGAAAACACTATTAAAACGGTAATTTTTAATTACAGTGTGTTTTACAGGATTGCCGCTTCCTCCACAGTCAATGCAGTTGCGTAGCACGGTTAACAACTCTCTTAGCGTTGAGATAGGCCCATCCAGAGATACCGTTGATGCATACCTAGTCCGCATCTTTCTAGATTCAGAACCGAATCGAATGGTTTCAAATGTTACATTACCAGCCAAAGCAGATAGAATAACATTTGAATTTAAAAAGCTAATACCTTGTGGACGTTACCGCGTCTACGCTTATTCGATGTTCAGAAATGTCTCCGGAAATTCAATTGAACAAATAGGATCTGTTGGTAGGTTCAACTTTCTATAATAAGAATGATATAGCTGCTTTGTTTTTATACGTTTGTAATGATGTTGAAATCGCCTGCGGCATTTCCTATTTAAAGTTTAAGATGATCCTTTTAAATGTTTTTACCGACAGTTTTCAAACATAACCTACTGGATAGTTCACATGCGATATATGTACTTGCATACATCTTTTTTGTTTATTAGTTTATATGTTAATCATTTTGAATTACAGCCCCAGCGTCGGTGAGAGTCGCCAACATATCGACCACACCAATTACAGCAACCATGCGTTTCCAGCCAGTAAGTGGAACATCAGAGGAATATACCACCAGCTTCATCAACCCGCTCAAACCGTTCTACACCTATCAGCGATCCGTAAGCATTTGATGATTTTTCACTTGGTTCTTTTAAGAAAATTGACACACACGAAGCATTGATTAGGATGATCGGTTTAAGGGAATTCAAAATTTAAAACGTTCGGGGTTAATGGTCACACTGTATAGAAAATGTGATTTTCACGAAATTTTAATGTTTTTTTAATTTTCTAGCTTGTTGAAATGCCCATAAATAATAACGACGATTTTCGCTGTTTTAACAGTAACGACTATATTTTTATAATTTGCGAAAACGGCAAAAAGTATTTATTTGCGTTGCCTTTACGCCTTCGTTTTGGATGATAAAGAATTGTGAAATCTCTTCTAGTAACGTTGACTAGCAAAATGCAGATGCACAATGTTTTAAAGTTGTAGAGAATTTTCTTTAATAGAAAAAATACAATGACGAATTTCGTCGGTCTGGTGAATTGTTATTCTCTGTTTTATACACAAAAAAGGCTATTTAATGTTCTAAAAGCCTTCATAAGAGCCTATTAATTTGCGTACATGCGATCAACTTCGTTTTTGTGCTATTTCCGTCTAAACAAACTTTCAAATATCCTTTTTCGAAATAAATCTTTAACGTGTATATACAATACGTGGTTTTTGGTGCTAGCTATGCTTACGATTAACTATTCACAGACGATTGTATCCAGCGGTTCAAACGCCATCACAATCATATTTGATGACCCTGAGCTGAAGCCGTCTGGATCATACACCGCGCAGATACAAGCCCGATGTAATGGGATCTCTGGGTCAATCTTCACTCAAGACTTTACCATGCGTAAGTAAATTTTTATAACGACTAATATAACGTTAATTTTAGTTCCTTTCTACTAAGTGTATGTGTGCAGTTAAACTACAAACGTTTGCTAAAGTATTGGTCTTGGTGTATGAATACAGAACCGATTATAAACAGCAGGCAAGTCAAATCCGTGTCTACACTTGCGAAATGAATTCGAGAAGGATTAATTTTTAATATTGACATAATTTAGTTGCAACCATACTTTGTTATTTCTTCACTTTTATTCCTTTGCATCTTTAACTCAATTTATCTCCATATCTCTTTACACTCACGCTTTGTTATCTCTCGGAGTAATCAAGTAATCAACGCTCGTCGCTGTGCGGATTTACGCGCTTCTGATGTTTACGAATTTTTGTACTTAAAATTCAATTCGCTCTTGGCTTTTTAATTACCAAGGCTTGTTTTAATGACGATTTCGTTATACCAGTTTTTATGTGTGTTTTTTAATAGTTGTTAATTTTGTAAATCAAAAACGTATCAAGCCCTAGTATTTGATCCGACGGTAGGCCGTTAAAGACAGCGTCCTAAAGAACCATAGGTAATCTATAACACATTAACCTTCTCCCCACAGAAGGAACACCCGCCCTTCTTCCTCCGCTTGCCGCTGCCCCAATATTCAGCTCAACCCCCTACAGTATAATCGTTTTTCACCCCAACTCAACTACAAGATTTGATTATTTTAAAACTACTGCAAAGGTGGCTGAAAGTGGAAACTTCGTAGTAGATGTAAGATTCTATTTTTATTAAAAAGAGTGATGATATATTTTTGATGGTTGATAGAAATTTTAAAAATAAAATTGAAATGGATATTTATTTGGAATCAGAAAAAGTTGGGTAACAACTTTTATGTTTCAGTAAAAAATGTTCAAATAATAAAATATTTAAACGGGTATTTTCTCAATAATATAGTTGTTTCTTAAATAAATCAGACACATTTATTCATAGACATCAGCAAATACAACAGCAGATGGTTCAGCTGGCTACATAATCCAATCGCTGGTTCCTGGAGAAACCTATACTTTGCAAAGTGTTGGATATATACGTGATGTACCTGGTCCTGTATACACAACTAATGTTACAACTCGTAAGTTTGGTTTATTCTATTTGATGCCCATCTTATTATATTTATGCACCCCCTTTTAAAAAATATCTAGCTATGCAAAAAAACTCCAGGGACTCACAAAATATAAATGCTTTTGTATTGTCGTAATTTTTAGTAATCACAGCATTCCATCTAAGTGTCTAACTTTTAATAAATTTTATCCAATAATAGGTTACTTGCTAAACATGTTAAAGGGTAGAATTTTAATTAAAATTAGTACTTAGTCTGACACAATAATAAAAAGTTTCACTTGGTAACACATGGGTCCATCAGTCTCTGCTTGCAGAAACAAAAAATGTAAAGCATGTATAAAATATGCCAAAAGTTAAAGGTATACAATTTGTTGGATAGTAGTTTACTTGCCAAAGATGTTAAAAAAGGAAAAAAAATATTTTAAATCAAAACTGTAAGCCTGAAGTTAAAAGTTTAAAAAATGTTGGTTAAGATGGCCCAGACATGCAGAATTCTGACATGAATAAAAAGTTTCGCTTGGTATCTCGGATCCATCAATTTCTGCTTGCAGAAACAAAAAAATGTAAAGCATGTATAAAATATGCCTAGAAAAGTTAAAGTTAACCTGAAAATCTGCAGTAACACATAGCAAAGAGCAAAATGTGTTTTACATATAGTTATGGTTAACAAATATTTGAAACTCTCTAATTAATTAATTAATTACATTTTTTCAATTGGTTGCAGCTTGCAGAAACAAAAAATATGAAGCGTGTATAAAATTTGCCTAGCAAAGTTAAAGTTAACCTAAAAACACTATCTGCAGTAACATATATCAAAGAGCAAAATGTGTTTTACACATAGTAATGGTTAACAAATATTTGAAACTCTATAATTAATTAATTAATTACATTTTTTCAATTGGTTGCTGCTTGCAGAAACAAAAAATGTGAAGCATGTATAAAGTTTGCCTAGCAAAGTTAAAGTTAACCTAAAAACACTATCTGCAGTAACACATAGCAAAGAGCAAAATGTGTTTTACACATAATGGTAGGTAACAAATATTTGGAACTCTCTAATTAATTAATTAATTTCATTTTTTTAATTTCAAAAGTAGTGTCTTGTACACCACTACATATTCATAGTTGAATTATGTATTCTAAGAACTTTCGAAGAATTGTTTATTTTTACAATCTTGTTAGTCTCCCTAGTTCACAACAGCAAAGAAATGTAGATATTACTAAATTTAAAACAATCCTAAGATTATCTTTGGTACAGTATTTTGAATCCACTCTAGACAAAGCAATATTCTCTTTGTATTTTTTATTTCTCTTAATGCAGGTCCACTACCTGTAACAAATGGAACGGTTGTGACTGATGTTGATCAAATCTCGTTCACATTCCAACAAGTTGATGGTGTGGTCAGCTCATACAGAGTGCATGTCGTCAGTGTAAGTAAACATTATTATAACTTTTAATTTTTTTAATGCTTGTGTCCTGTAAATAGCTGTAAATACTAGTTAAATTCTTAATTTTTTTCTTAAAAAAATTCTTAAAGTTAATTTTTTTTTATTATGTACATTTATTTTCTTTGTTAATGTTTATTTAAAAGAATATAGTGACAAATTAAGGAATGCATTCTCAACTTAATTCTTATTGCAGAAAACTTATTTTGCAGTCATTTAATTTTGGTTTTTAACTACTTGATTTTATTTAGTAGGTGACAATATTAGTTTATTAAATGGAATAGGATATTAAATTTATTACATGAATAGGATAATGTAAGAAAGCGCTGTCATCAGTTGAACCCGGGTCATCGATGCAATTGTACTGTGTTGTGTATGATTGAAATGTTTCTTAAATTGTACACCATTAATTTACTGCGTTCAAGCAAAGTGCGCTAAGCGTCGTGCCCAAGGACACAACTAACTAGATAGCGATCAAGTTCAAACCTCCAACCCATTGGCCAAAAGGCAGCAAACTATTCTATCAGTTGAAAATGTTGCAGCAGCAAAAATAATCTTATATCCGGTGTATATTAAGTGCTTTTCCTAAAAAGACAGACCACAACAAGGGACTGGTTTCAATGTCACCATATATTAGCTTAAGATTCCGTGCAAACCACTAGACTAATCACTATTGCAAACAGGCGGACGATCCAAGCAAATCTATCAGTTCGAACAATGTGTATCCAACTTCAAGTAAAAGTGAGAACCTTTCGACCACCTTTGACATAAGTCCGGAAACTGGACTGAATTACCTTATCTATGTGGATACACACAGTGGTGATCAGAGTGCAACTTCACTTCCATTCAATGCAACTATTAGTGAGTTAAGTTTTATGAAGTAAAGTTAATTTTATTATTTTTAATCGGGAAGGTAGTAAAATTGAATAGAAGTGACCCATTACTTAACTCCTGGCCTTGTTTATATATTTGTTGTTTACAAACATCTAAATAGATTTTTAAAGTAAAATGTGTTAAGAAATACATAAAGCGTTTCAGTGTTCATGTTTATACATTGCCTTTAAAGACCTTCTTTAGAAATACAATATAGATTTTCTAAACTAATAAAGAAACAAAATTGGAATATACCAGAAAAGAGAGTAAAAGTTTTTAAAATACAAATACATTTCCAATTTTTTTAACAGACAAATTTCTTTCAGAAACACCACCAGATGTTGAACAACCAGTTCTTCAAACATCTCCAACCACTATTACACTAAGCTTCAACGATACAACAAATGACATTGATTATTATAATGTTGTTCTTACTGAGAAGTCGAAACCATCTGAAGTCATAAGGTTAGTCATTGGTTACGTGGTAATCATAAGATTACCTTGTACCCACTATTGGGTTATTAGATATATTGCAGTATACAATGCGGGTATTAATACAATAAAGGTTTTACTACATCACTTTTTTAACTTATTAATTCACTGGTTTTGGGCAACAACTGTTAATTGCCTTTCCTTAGGACATATATGACTATTAAGCAGCTAACTTTCATGATACCATCTAGCCCACATTGCGATACATTAACTGTATAAATTATCTTTTTCAGCAATCGGACATTACCTTACTCGGACAATTTCACCACCACCTTTCCCAACTTGACAGCGAGCACAGAGTATGTTGTGGTGGTACGCTCACAACTACAAGGTGTACAAGGCAATCCAATGAGCATTCCTGCAAGAACAGGTATGGGAGTATAAGTTAAGCGTCAATCAGGTAGATTTATGCTATTAGCTCACAAATTGAGGTACATCGTATACAAAAATACATTATCCACCATTAACTTATGATCTATTTACAAATGTGCCATAAAAAAGTTAATAGAATTATCTGTTTCTTTTAGATGATCCTCCTAAGCCAGTAAATGTCACCACACAATCGAATTTAACGAGCATCACTGTTTCGTTCGAGTCTGACCATGTTCAGTGGAATCCTGAAGTTGATAGATTCGAGGTAAATTTTTGAAATTAATTTTCATTAATCACTGAATTTGGTTTCTATTTTATTTTAACACCAGGTTTTTGTGCAATATGCGTAACTATAGCACTACATTGCACAACTCAAGTTCATAAACATAATCTAACCCATTTTTATTTAAATGACTGTTATAAGTTGCACTACAGCTAGTACACTTTGTAGACTATAATTGTGGAGGTATTCCTAAATTTTAATCCTTCTTACCTAAGTGAATATTAAATTTCTATTTATTTAAATTATTTAATTCTACCAACAGGTCAGCATAGCTGATGCAACATCACCAAACCAATCAATATCAACCATGGTGGTAACCCCTGCTAACATGGAGACCATCTTCACTGGTTTGAACCCTGGAACTAATTACACCATCACTCTATACTCAGTTGTGGGAGCAACTTTAAGTGATTTTGTTCACACTAATGTTAGCACTGGTAAGGTCCAGTATGGAATTGTATAAATATAATTTTTGAACTATTTTCTATATACAGTACCAGGAGATTGTTTGCAATAGTGATTAGCCTAGTGGTTCGCACAGAACCTTTAGCTAATATATGGTGGCATTAAAACCAGCCCCATTTCTTGTGGTCTGTCCTTTTTGGAAAAGTACTTAACTTATGTTTTTTGAAAATGCTCGATTAGTGTGTTAAAAGGTCTTACCAATAACTTTCCTTGAATTTTTCCATTTATGGATCTTACCAATAAAAAGTCTTACCAATAACATCCTTGAATTTTTCCATTTATGGATATAAACATCATTATCCTTTTGTACCGAGCACTAAGATAATATTTTAATCATGCAATAAGTTGTAATATTTCTGGTAACTATATTTACACATATAGTATTTAGATGAACATGTTTCATTGCTTTTTGAATATTTTCACTGCCGGCAATAAACATGAACGTTAATATTGGCAGTAGTAATGGGTATTTTACCTTGAAAAGTCTTAACAGAAAAGACACTAAACCTTGTTTACTTATCCATATAATTACACTTTTTCTGCAGAAACAACGTCGGATATGGAGCAGCCTGTTGTAGTAACATCGCCAACTACTATTAGGCTGCAATTAACCGATACAACAACTGACATTGAATATTACAATGTTGTTCTTACTAAGAAGTCCACACCTTTTCTAGTCCTAAGGTTAGTCATTGAATAAGAAGAAATTGTCCTTTTTTATGCAAGTTAGATGTTATCATGTGCACCAGAAGTGCATAAAGCAAGTGTCTGAAATTTTTTTAAGTGTAAACATTTTAAGCATAATCAGGTTAAAATGTGAGTTATGATGTATTTGACATACATTTATGGGTTGATCAGTCTAACCCTATTTTTTATTTTGATATAAAAACAACTATGTTTTTCAGCAATCGGACATTACCTTACTCGGACAATTTTACCACCACCTTTCCCAACTTGACAGCGAGCACAGAGTATGTTGTGGTGGTACGCTCACAACTGCAAGGTGTACAAGGCAATCCAATAAGCATTCCAGCAAGAACAGGTTTGTGGAGTGTACTAAGTTCAGTGGCAATGATATAGAACTGTTCTGCAAGTTGAAAAAATGGGGTACATGGCATGACACAATTCATTCTCCACAATACGCTTAATAAACTATTTACAACCATGCCAAAAAAACAATATAATTTTTATCCGACTATTTTAATTAATCAACTCATCTGTTTATTTCAGATGATCCTCCTAAGCCAGTGAATGTGACCACACAATCGAATTTAACAAGCATCACTGTTTTGTTCGAGTCTGACCATGTGCAGTGGAATCCTGAAGTTGATAGATTCGAGGTAAATTTCTAAAATTTACTTCACTTCCATTTATTAAAATAACCAATTTCGTTTGGTATTTCATTCCAAAAACAGGTGTTTGTTATATATATATAATGAGTAACTATAGCCCTAAAGCTATTCTTCTAATTGCACAACTCTAGTTCACAAACATCATCTAATCAATTTTAACTACCAGATTGTTATAGGTTGAACTAAAGTTAATACATTTTGTACAGTATATCTGTGGAGGTATCTCTAAATTTTAATGCTTCCTTGCCAAGTGAACATCAATAACACTTCCGTTTACCTACTTTTTTATTTCCACCAACAGGTCATTATTGCTGATGCAACATCACCAAACCAATCAATATCAACCATGGTGGTAACCCCTAATAACATGGAGACCACCTTCACTGGTTTAAACCCTGGAACTAATTACACCATCACTCTATACTCAGTTGTGGGAGCAACTATAAGTGATTTTGTTCACACGAATGTTAGCACTGGTAAGATATACAACTTTATATAATTAGTATACCTACTATAAATTGGGTGAAATACCTACTATTAATCAGTGGACGTAATCTATAATGTCTTATTAATGCCGTAATCGGCATTGAAAAGTTGATTCGTGAAGCACAACTAAGTAAGGATTCATATCAATAGAAACAGGGAAATTGCAATTGTGACTATGGAAGCGAGAATTTCCAGACAAATCGAAACAAAATGGACACAACATGCAATTATGATAACAAATTTGCATTGCAGGAACACTGTCAGATATAAAGCAACCAGTTGTAGTGACATCACCAACTACCATTACAATTCAAATTAATGATACAGCATCTAACATCTATAACTATAACGTTGTTGTTACTGAGAAGTTGACACCAACTCAAATCCTCAGGTGGTTTAGCAGTGAAGTTAAATGTTATATTTTAATAAAACAAGTTTTATATTATCATTGTACATATGCTTAGGTTTCTGGTACTATTTCTGTATATATTCTTCCAAATAATCAAAATAATATGGAACTATAGAGTTACAATAATCCTATGTATTTCAGCAATTTGACATTACCTTATTCGGACAACTTCACCACCACCTTTCCCAACCTGACAGCAAGCACAGAGTATGTTGTGGTGGTACGCTCACAACTACAAGGTGTACAAGGCAATCCAATAAGCATTCCAGCAAGAACAGGTATGTGGACACAAATACTTCCTCCTTGATTAATAGATTATGATTTGATATATATATTTCATGTGGTCTTTGATCTCTGACTGTTTTAAAACAGTTTCAGTTAATGTTTCAACATTGCCATGTCTACAAAACTATAATTGACTATTGATAAAGGTCACATTATTATCTGGACATTATTGCAATTTTATATTATTTAATGTATTTATTTTCTTTATTTTCATTAAAATCAACGATTTTCCACCTAGACCAAATACAATAAAAATATATCATTAAAACTAATAAACTTATTATCTCAAATATTTAACCAATTTATACTATTTTTCTAGATGATCCTCCTAAGCCAGTGAATGTCACCACACAATCGAATTTAACGAGCATCACCGTTTCCTTTGAGTCTGACCATGTGCAGTGGAATCCTGAAGTTGATAGATTTGAGGTAAATTATTTGAAATTAATTTTCATTAATTACTGAATTTGGTTTCTATTTTATTTTAACACCAGGTTTTTGTGCAATATGCGTTGTACTTTTTTAACTAATATTTAATTGGTTTGTGAACTGCTACATCTTGCACAAACATTGAACTAACTGTAAATATTGAACTATTGTGTAAATATGTAATGTGCATTACCATTTTAGTTATCATTGCTTCAAACACTAATTTCCCATATTTAAAACGTTCAAGTTATATATTCCCCACACAGAATTTAAAGTCCCCATCCATCTATTTTATCTTGTATTCTACCAACAGGTTAGCATAGCTGATGCAACATCACCAAACCAATCAATATCAACCATGGTGGTAACCCCTAATAACATGGAGACCACCTTCACTGGTTTGAACCCTGGAACTAATTACACCATCACTCTATACTCGGTTGTGGGAGCAACTATAAGTGATTTTGTTCATACCAATGTCAGCACTGGTGAGGCCATTTTACAATATTAAAATTTCACATTAGATTATTTAAGAGTTAGCTTTGTGATATCCAATGAATACTTAAAGTATTGTTGGAATATATATTTTCATAAAAAAGTTACTACTTATGATCTATATCTAATATTTTTTTTTCATATGATAATAAATGACATATGCAACTACTTTACCATATTCTATGGTTAAAACAGGTATTTTAAAAAAAATTGTGTTAACAAAAAGTTATTTATAACTTGTCAGAGTCTGACATTTTATTTGGATTTAATCATTATACAGAACTATAAGGATGGGATATTCATGTTTATCCTTGTAAATGGGAAAATAAAGGGGGGTAACACACAGGCAATCGTCAGATTACCTCGTGCCCACCGTCGGGTTACCGGAGCTATTGCAGTGTGTTGTATAGGATTCACACGCTCCTTTAATTTAGTAGAACCCATTAATCTGCTGGGTTTAGGCAATGTCCATTAAGTGCATTGCCCAAGGACACAGCCGACTAGCTAGCGACCAGTTTCGAGTCTGCATTCTTTTGGTGGAAAGGCTTCGCACTAAACCGCCAGACTAACCGGTCGGATATTATATATGTTCTTTTCAAAATATTTTCAGATCTACCCCCTTTTGTCGACTTCACAACTTCATCCAACTACACCAGCATACTTGTGAGTGTATCACCAAGCACCATTGCTGTGGACCAGTATGTTGTTTCGCTTGTGCCATCTGACAACTTAACCGAAACTATTATTAAGGTAAGATATTATGAATTTTGGAAAAGTTTAAATTTTAAAAAAATGAAAATGAATGCTTATTTTAAAAGGAGTCCAAACTGTAGAATATTATAGTAATTTTTTAATGCAGTTGACATTTTTTTGTGGTGATTTTCTAATGCAGTTGACATTGTTTTGTTTTTGTGATAATTTTCTAATACAGTTGACATCTTTTTGTTTTGTGGTAATTTTCTAATACAGTTGACATTTTTTTGTTTTGTGGTAATTTTTTAATACAGTTGACATTGTTTTGTTTTGTGGTAATTTTCTAATACAGTTGACATTGTTTTGTTTTTGTGGTCATTTTCTAATGCCGTTGACATTGTTGACGTTGTTTTTAGAACCTGTCATCCACCACTGTTCCATCCACTGTACTATTTGAAGAATTGAAACCGAACACTTCCTACGAGGTGGTGGTCACTGCGGAGTTATTGAATGTGTCAGGACCCGAGAACAGAAAAGAAACTAAAACAAGTAAATTCTGGTGTTGGTTTACGACACACTTTTCTTTAAGGCCTAATTATAATTAGTTTTATTTCAATTTAAATTGCTAAATGACTTTTTTATTATTAGGT
>CH003398.1:56075-70139 GCA_000149265.1 Ciona savignyi
TGATTTATGTGTTTAAAGGAAAAAAAACGGAAAAAAAGTAAATTAACTAGTCTGAGCACCTGTATGTATTTAACGATAACTAATTATTTTTTTCCAAACTTAATATTGCTAAGAATCTCTACCATTTTAGCACTGTGATATTCGAACTAAAAACTAATACAAGTGTCATTAGTAAAGTCTATATATTTTTCATCATCAACTAGTAATTACTTCTTATATTTATCTAAAATAAATTTGTTTTTAGCTTTACCACCAGATGTGTTCAGCTTTAATATCAGTGCAAGTGTTACAAGAGCTGCTGTAATGATTGAGCCTTTGAGTGGCTTTGATGGGAATTACTTTATCAATGCCATTCCAGTTGATCCACAACTAGGTATGAACTGTTTTTAATAACTGCCAGATTTTTTACCATTATCTGAAATTGTATGATTACAAGGTGTCTAATGTGCAACACTATTTTTTTATCTCACTTGCCGACCTGTTAGTCTGGTGGTTAAGTGCGACGCCTTTTAAGCGAAAGGTTCCACATTCGAAACTGGTTGCTAACTAGTCAGTTGTGTCCATCGGGGGTCAGGTGGCAACTTTCACTGTGTTCACTCGCTTGGTTTTCCCATTCATGTGGATTAACATAATTATTCTATCATATTCTATTACTTTATTGTTCTTTATGTTCACAGGAGCATATTATACCAACCTCACCATACCTGCTGCCCAAGCAGATCAATTTACTCTTAATGGTTTGAGGCCAAACACTGATTATACAGTTTCTGTGGCAACTTCAGTGCAGGGTGTGACAGGTTTACCTGTCATTCGAAATACTACCACATGTAAGAAATTGGTTACATTTAGTTCTTCATTATGTGATGTTATTTTTTGGATTTTTTATTGGATTTTATTTAAGCATTAGCATTTTCATATTGGATTGAAAATGAGCTGTTTACCGAAAATGTTTACCATTGGTAAAAAATGAAAAATGAGCGTGTTTACCGTTGGTATTTATATATACTCCCTAAACAACTTCTATGGACTGTTTATATATGTGACTGGTTATAAAATCTATTAATCAACTTATATATCCACAAGTTGTATCTTATACCAAACTTGAATATATGCGTTTTAACAACTTGTAATATATGCATTTTAACAACTGTTCATTTTACTGTTTTTTTCTTTTCCAGTTTAAATGATTTGATTTCGTTACTACTATTTGTAGAAGAAAAAATATACTTTAAAAACGATTACCTCACTCTTTAATTTCCACCCACAAGATTTAACATGAGTATCCTATCCTATATTGCAGTGCCTGTACCATTTACCACAAACTGGACGACCAGCCCTCAGTTAACCACAGTGGATGTGTCTGTGTCTCGAGCCGACCCACATCCTTCTGACTTCTACGTTGTTACCATCACACATCCAAGTGGTTCCAATCAAACCAAGGAACTACAACCTTCAAATACATCTAATACTCCGGTGGTGGTTACCTTTGAAAACTTACAACCGCAAACGAAATATACAGTCCAAATAGAACGTGTGCTATCTGGTGTTAGTAGTGTGAGAGAGAACAAAAATGCAACAACACGTAAGTATGAAGTGGAACTCTGTATGCTGAAATGATTTAGTAATTTTTAAATATTTTTGTTTCCCAGTATAATGGGTGGTTTCAAAGAGAGATATGATATAATTCTTCATAACAAAATACAATAGAAAACGAGACTACACAATACAGATTTTATATTTTAAATATTTTTATGTGTTTTAGTGTATTCTGATACAGTTATTTTAATATTTTAAAATTTATTGTTCTTATATTATAGATATCATTATTATTTAAAATTGACCCCATATTTTTTACCTAGTTACATTACTCCCCATTCAAACTTGGAGTTTTTCCCCATCATCGGATAGCATTGAAACTAGATTAACCCCTACTAATCAAAGTGTGGATGGGTATAAAGTGTGGATCACCCCACTTAATGACACAAACAACGTGCTACAAACAGTACAGCTAAATGGTTGGTATCTGTGATGACTATTTGCAAATCTTAAATAAATGTGTTATTTATGCATAATATTTTTAATGATTTTTGTCATAATATTTTCAGTGATCAGTTTTACCATATTCCTCAAAAAAAATTTGTTGGATGCTAATAATAGCATATCTGTATCAAGTAAAAATGTTAATAATCCAATGTTAACTTTGTATTCTTAAATTATAGCTACAGAGGGTGGAGATAATTTGACCGCTGTGTTCACTGGATTAACCCCTCTGGATGATTATATGATATTTGCTGTTGCTACTCTCAAGAACTATTCAAGTGAACCAAAACTACGCTCACTAGAAACCTGTAAGTTAATCTTTTATTTTTATGAATTCCAATGTGTCTTTTTAACATTTATGTTTTATCTTTAATTGTCTTAAACAAATAAGATCTTAACTAGAAAAGTAACAGAAATTCGCTATTAATATTGCGTTTCATCTGGTTGACATAAGTAAATAAAATGTATACTGAACAAATACATAATCTTCATTTAGGTTAACATTTAAGTGTTTTTATATAAACTCTTTCACAGTGCCTCCACCATCAATATTAACAATGGATGTGCAGGCGATTACAACAGCAGCTTTGGTTACTTGGGATCCTGTTGATCCAAGTGATCGTTACATTCTGACTATTGCGTTTAGGTAATGATATATTGGATGTATGTGATGTGTGGTGTTTGTTAATGATATTGTAGTAGGGGATATCATTGTTATATTTTGTCCGCCCGTTTAGTCCAACGGCTTAATGTGCTCTACTTAATTCAAGGAACACGTGAATCATACACAACACACTGCAATATCTCTGGTAACCAGACGGTGGGTGCGAGGTGATCTGACGATTGCCCGTGTGTTAACCCCCTTGGTTTTTCCATTCACCGAGATAAAACATAAAATATCCTATCTCATCCTATTTTAACAAGTTGTGCTTACACTTGAGATGCAAAAACAATTATTACTTGTATAAAATACATAAAATTCATGATATGAAACAACATCATTTTGGTTAATGCATTTTGTCATTTTGTAAAGCAACTTGCTCAAAAGTATTGCAAGTAGTGGGTACTAGGCTAAAGAAAAAAAATAATCCCAAATTTTTAAATCTTTTTCTTTTTTTCTTTTAGTGCAAGCCCTTCGAATGCAGTAGAAAATGCCACCATACTGCCAAACCTATCCCAGCATGTATTTCCCAACCTATACCCTGGCATTGAATACAATGTTACCATCAATACGCAGTACAAGGGTGTAGATGGAACTCCACTCAGCAAAACTGTGACAGGTAATCTGGATCTGTCCCGGCAGATTAGTCTGGTGGTTTAGTGCGTCGCCTTTTCAGCCGAAGGGTTGAAGTTAGCTAGTCAGTTGTGTCCTTGGGCAAGACACTTAATGGACATTGCCTAAACACAGCATATTAATAGGTTCTACTAAATTAAAAAAATGTCTCAATCATACACAACACACACTACAATAGCTCCGCTGATCCGACAGTGAGCGCGAGGTGATCTGACGATTACTATAACCCCCAAGGTTTTCTCATTCACGAGGAGAAACTTCTATCCTATACTTTTCCTATTCCAAGTACTTTATATCTAGGCAAAGATGTTTTTGTGTCCCTACTAATTTAAAAAGTCAGGCTAAATTTATATAGTAATCTCATTCTTACAAAGTGTTACAAATTGTTACTGAAAACCTTTTTTTATTCTTCTTGATTAATTTAACTAATGCTTCTTATAGCAACCCATTTAAAAATAAAAATGTCTGGTATATTATTGCTGTATTTTTTTACTCTTACATGTCCTAAATATTAGTGATCATTTTTTTAAACTTTAAATACCCCTTAACATAATAGTGAATGGAACTGATGGGTTGAATTTTACAACAAACGCCACCGATTCGAGCATTCAAGTCAACATCATTACCCCAATTGATACTGGGTTATACAATCAGTATAATGTTTCTATTTTCGACCTGAAGTCACCAGATGTATTAATTACTGTGAGTGCATGTTATTCATTTTTTAGAGCATAAAACTGTGAGACAGTTTAGGCAAAAACATTAAGGCAATATAATTTTTTTTATTTTCAAAATTGATTTAGTTCAAAATGTTATACAGCAATTTTTTTAAATCTCTATAACTGAAAAGAATTGTGTTGCTTTTGGTTTTGTGTTTTTTGTTAAGATCATTATTATTTTTATTTAATATACAACTAACTGATGCATTTAAATGAAGAGTTACGTGAATAATCTTATGTGCATACATTATGCTACAGTGAACAAGATGAGGGTTTTCCTAACCAGGGTCGATACCCTTGGATAAATGTTGGTTTGTAAATAGTCAGTCCAGCTAGTTAGTCTGGCGGTTAAGTTTTGCAATCGAAAGGTTGCAGGTGCGAAACTAGTCGCTAGCTGGTCGGTTGTGTCCTTGGGCAAGGCACTTTATGGACATTGCCTGAACCCAGCGGATTAATGGGTTCTACCAAATTAAAGGAACGTGTCTATCATATACAACACACTGAAATAGCTCCGGTAACCCGACGGTGGGCGCGAGGTGATCTAACGATTGCCCGTGTGTTAACCCCCTTGGTTTTCCCATTCTCAGGGATAAACATGAATATCCTATCCTATCCTAGTCACCTTGAATTCTTGAAATTTGTTTACATACTACTTTGCGTTATTATTTACATAATAATTCTTCATCCGCAGTCACTTGCCATCCCCATAAACCACACATCACCTAGTGGAATACTTAACAACCTTTCTGCTGGCAATGATTACCTGGTCGTTGTGCAAATGCAAAATGATTCAAGTTCCAGCCCTCCTGCCGCAAGGATAGTTACCACCTGTAAGATTAATTCTGTTTCTTTAATTGCTTTTTTATTCCTAAAATATTACATACAAAACCCACTTTTATGTTGCTTATAACTAAATATTTGCTTTATTAGCCCTGTCAGTTAGTGGGTTAGTCTTTTGGCCGAATGGTTGCAGGTTCGAAACTGGTCGCTAGCTAGTCAGTTGTGTCCTTGGGCAAGGCACTTAGCGGACTTTGCCTGAACACAACGGCTAAATGGGTTCTAATTAATTGGAGAAACATGTGAATCATACATATCACACTGCTATAGGTATGATAACCCGACGGTGAACGCGAGATGATCCGACGATTGCCGTGTGTTAACCCACTTGGCTTTCCCATTCACAGGGATAAACATGAATATACCCTATCCTATAACCAATTTTTTCTGCAGTACCACCAGTTCAGCCAGTCAATCTTACCGTATCATCCACAAATGCAACAAGCATAACCGTCGGGTGGAAGTTAGATCCTTCAGTGACTTCTTACATTGTAACTGCCGAAAATCTTGATAAACCAGATGATTTGATAAAACTATTGATCTTCCCAGCTAAAGAGTAAGTAGCTTAATCAAACTATATATTTTGGGTTTATTCCCATAAAGAGGGGTGCTATCACCTTACAATGTTTTGTATGTGAATGCGATGTTGCTACTGTTTTATTTCCATCCTAAAAAATGGTAATTCACCAAACCATTAAACATTAGAAATGGTAAAATCATCGGGTTACCTTTTTACGACTGTCGTTTTGCCATTTTTTCTCGTTTTCCAAATTTTTATCAAAGGTCCTGCAGCGTGTTTTCATTGTGGAAACCAAAAATAAACTAAACTGCCTTATAAATTGGGTTGGTTTCTTATGATGTGTATAATATGAGATAATGCTACAGCTTTTGTTTTTGTTTTCTTTTGTTTTTTATTCAAATCCCTCAATGTTTTTGTATTTTTTAACTCAAAGTTGCAAAACGTCTATTTCATCCAGGAATCAATCTGACGCTGAGTTCCACAATTTGACACCCAGCACTAACTACCTGCTGACAGTTGTTCCACTTGGTGTCAGTGCTGGAAGCTCAGGGGACAACGCAACGTTGGTCGGGAAAACTTGTAAGAACCAATTTTCACTTTACCAGTCGTTGCTTGGTTCATAGAATATTAATTGCAGAACTAGTCATTTTTTGCCAAAAAGCAGGCATTATCATTAAATAATTCAAAAAGTTGTGGTTAATATTATTCTTTTATTTTTCATCCAGCATAATTTGTGGTCATTTCTGCTAGTCGAATATTATTATTTCAAGTTTTAAAGGGCTTCATTGTTAGTCACAATATTTCAATTTGATCAAAATAGAAGAATCTAGTTTCCTTAACAAGATTTAGGTTTTACAAACCCATAAGTTTTCTGTTGCGCTGTTCATAATTTGTAATTATTGGTTTGCTGTTTTGTTTTTACCTATAATATTTTTGGTATTTACTTTAAAAATGAAGAATTAAAAAAAGTAATATTAGATTTTGTCTCGACGAGTTAGTCTGGTCGTTTAGTGCATCGCCTTTCACCCGAAAGGTTGCACATACAAAACTGGTTTCTAGCTAGTCAGTTGTATCCTTAAGCAAGCAACTTATCGGACATTGTCTGAACCCAGTGGATTAATGAGTTCTACTAAATTGAAAGAACGTGTAAATCATACACAACACACTGCAATATCTCCGGTAACCAGACAATGGGCACGAGCTAATTTGATTGCCTGTGTTTTAACCCACTTGATTTTACCATTCCCGTGGATAAACATGATTATCCTATATCTTATCCTATTCCAATTTAAAAATCTTATTTAAATACAGTGAAGCCTGCTGCTGTGAGCAACATATCATTGGTGGCAAGGAATCTGACGCAAGCTAGTATCAAGATAACACCGCCACTTGAAAACCCTGATCTGTACATGGCAACAATCACACTCAGCGGCTTAGATCAAGTTATCGGCAACCAAACCATCAATTCAACTGACGTTGACTTCCCAGTAGAATTCATGCAGCTAACTCCAAACACAACTTACTCAGTAACGGTGGTTGCAGTTATAAAGGGGGTTATAAGTGACCCACAATCTCTTAACTTTACAACACCTGGTGGGTTATTATTGTGAACATAGTTATATAAATGTCTTACAACTTCTTTGATTATTCGTCTATAGGAATTAATGTCCGACAGATTAGTTTAGTCGTTAAGTCCGTTGCCTTTCAGTCCAAGGCTTGCAGGTTGGAAACCAGTTGTTAACTAGTCGGTTGTGTCCTTGGGCAAGGCACTTAACGGAAATTGCTTAAACCCAGCGGATTATTCGGTTCTACCAAATTAAAGAGACATGTGAATCATACATAACACAATAGCTCCAGTAACCCGACGGTGGGCGCAAGGTTGATCTGACGATTGCACATGTGTTAACCCCCTTGATTTTACCACTCACGGGGATAAACATGTATCCTATATTTTTAAAATAAATAGATTATTTTTAATACAATATATTTGCCACCGATTACACAGCGGCGCCAGCCACCATCTTGTTTTGGAATGTTACAACCTCCAACACATCGGCTGTTGTGACATGGGAGAGTGTCTATCCTGCTGATAACTACGTTCTAACTTTGGCTTTCAGGTAACTATATTTTTTAATGAATTTGTCGATTATATATTTTTAATGAATTTGTCAATATATTTATTAAATTCGTGGTAAAACATATGTTATGAACGTCTGGAGTTTTTGCTCTTGCGTATTACATTTATGCATATAAAATAGATCACCAAAATTTGTGATTTGGTAAAGGATTTAAAAGAGTATTAGTAGATGTGTTAGGTCCACAATAATCTTAATACCTTAAGGGACCACAATGATTTCTGATGATTTCCCGTGTGTTAACCCCCTTGGTTTCCCATTCCTGGGGATTAACATAAATATTCTATCATAATTTAAAAAACTTATTTCCCTGTTATTGTGTAACTTAAAAAATATCCAGATCATTATTAACTATCTCCCAATTTTATGTTCCAATGGTCCATAGTCTATATTATTGCACAAGATACATATTTTTTACAGCGGAACCCCCAACGAAACTGTCACAACACAAGAGGTTCCAGCCGATGTACATGACATGAACACAACATTCCATGACCTCATAAGTGGAGTTACCTACACCATCACTATTCGGGCTCAGTATCTGTCAGTGAATGGGATAGCTTCTAGCAAGAATGCAACAATAGGTATGTGTGGAGTTCGTATATTAATGTTACTGGTACTAACTAGGTGTCTTTAGTTGTCCACTAATTGGTTCAGTGATTAAGCTTCGGCCGCAAGCTGGAAGGTTGTATGATCGAACCAGCTGCAAGGTTTTCGGTTGTGTTTTTAGTTAGTTCAGCAGACATTGCTTGAACTCAGTAGTTAAATGGTTAGGGCAACAGTTTTGTTAAAACTCGTTAAAACCATATGGTTGAAATGACAACAAATCACATTACTTTTAGTCAGTCTTACTCTATTGCACCAAGTTAAAATTAATTTTCTTGTTAATACTATACAATGGATATACTAGATAACCTGACTGTAAATGTGATATTTTAATACCTTTTTAACAACAGTCATTATCAGCCAAAACAGAAGTATCCTTTCTTGAAATAGTTTAGTTTAGTTTCTTTATTTTTTTGCCCCATGATTAAAAAATGGCAAACGAATCAAATCACGACACAGGAACAGGAAAAGACGGCAAAGCGAACAATCGTTAAAGAACGTCATAAAAAAAAGGATAAAATTTAATAAATATAGCAGACGTGGCCGCCAAAAAAATAAAAAAACTTTTTCTGATGATTTTTCTAATTTTTCTGACCGTTTTCTGATGCTTTTTCTGATTTTTCTGAAAAGAAAACGGATATAATTCAATAAATAAAGCGGACGTGGCCGCCAAAAAAATAAAAACTTTTTTTGATGCTGTTGTTCCACAGGAGACACCAATGATGTCTGGCACAATTTCCATGCCCACCCAGATGACTCGAGCATAGCGGTGGAGATAATCCCCATCCCTGCCCCTAGGGATTTTATTTCCTACAACATTTCACTCTCCTACGAATCTGAACCCTCAGTTGTGCTACAGGTAGTTTTACTAACATTTTGTCTTTTCCAGCTTGCACGGGTCATTTTAATGCCACTTTTCTTTCATGCTTTATCTCTCTCATTTCAATTTAAGGAAGCTTTTGGATAGTCATTTTAATTTAAATTTTTGGATTGTAAATAAGTTTGGTACACGCTTTTGGCAAAACCCATTTAAATTACAGTAGTATGGGCGGGTACACGGTAGCCCGGGGACCAGGAATTTAGGTCATAGAAGGCCCATTAGTTTCCCGAGCCATCATGGCAACACACATGCCAAATAACTTAATTTGATAAACGACTCAATGTTACTTCTGTTGTTTTTTGCTGTATTCATTTGCATCTGAAAATATTTGCACCTGAAAACCAAAAAATATAAACTTTATCACATTGCATGGTACGATAAGAATAAGATAAAGTGCAGAGTATTGTAAAACCAGATTTAACTTCTACTTCATTTTTGGTTTAACAGCATTAAAAGCATTTATAGGCCAAAGAAATGGGAAAAAACTTTAATTCCTTACACGTCTTATTTTGCAGTCCTTCTCGCTTCCCTCCA
This sequence comes from Ciona savignyi, assembly GCA_000149265.1. Taxonomy (NCBI): domain Eukaryota; kingdom Metazoa; phylum Chordata; class Ascidiacea; order Phlebobranchia; family Cionidae; genus Ciona; species Ciona savignyi. The sequence continues at coordinate 65,641 of CH003398.1, forward strand.
ATGACACAAATCCTTTCATGGAATTCTTGAACCTAAAAGCAGGCAGAACATACTTTGTTACTCTAAGATTGCAAAGAGAAAATTCAAGTAGTTCGCCTTCCATAAAAAGGGTTTTAACCTGTAAGTAAATGTTGTATTTCTAAATCTTAAAATGTTTTTTTTCAATTTTTGGTGCTAGGAAAAAAATTAGGTTGGTCAAAATAAATTTAATTTTTTTACAATTTGATTTTAAATGTTGAATTAATAATGATGGATATGAATCATTAGTAATAAAAATTATAAAATCTTTAGTTAACTGCTGCTCCTACAACTTGTAAAGAACTTTACAGTCATTGCTACAGTTATGGATTTAATGGCTATAAACCTTAAATAAATTATTGGGTTTAGCAGCCACGCCTAATTATACCAAATTTTAATAATTTATTGCTCTTTTAGACGTGTTCTAACGACTGTCATTTTGGTGTTTTTTTCTGTTTTCCAAATTTTTATCAATAATCCTACTTAATGTTTTTATTGTGAAAACAAAAAATAAACTAAACTAAAACTAAATTTCCTTACCACATTTTTGTCTTATTTAGTACATAAACATGATTATCCCCAATACATATTATCAATCCATATAAGTTGCTTACTACTAATAAATTGAAAACATCATGTGTAAATGATATAAATCTATACATTATAAATTCCAAAGGGAATCCTGTGTTGCCACGGGACCTACAAGTCACAACAACATTTGAACATAGTCTTGAGGTGGAATGGACAAATGACGAAGCAGTTTCGTTGTATTTCCTTGAAACGGAAAATCTGGATAATACCACTGTCTCAAGAATAAACACCACAGTTTTGCCTTTAAATATAATCAGGTATGAAACTACAGTTTTGTTTATAAGAGTCAGAGTAATATATCAGTTTCTGTCAGACTAACATGTCAGTTTCTGTCAAAATAACATAACAGTTTCTGTTAAAATAATATATTTCTAAACAAAAAAATCGAGAGTTTAAAACAGCAGCAATTTTGTGACATTTTTCGTCAACACTTTATTTCCAGTGGGAAGGTAAGAGCAAACATAACAGACTTGGAACCAGGATCGTTGCACGCTATTTACTTGACACCTCGTGGAGATCGGATCAATAGTGTTGGGCCAACATTGAGGATTACAGCTAGAACAAGTATGGCTGCTGAAGTTGTTCCCATATGATTCTGTTTTTTTTTGTAATGGCTCCAGTAATCTGACGGTTACACAATGTAATCTGATTGAGTTTTTCCATTAATGGGTTTGCATATAAATATCCTACTCTTTTCTACCATTTTTTAACAAAATATGTATAAACCACAGTATTAAAAATACATATAAACCATATTTTTTCATGTAAAACAGTCTTTAGTCCAATAACACTCAGCTTTAGGCATAATACTGCCCAGTTATACTGTTTACAAATCATTCTCAAACAAAATTTCGAGCATAATCTGTTGAGCTATTGCAGTGAGTTTTGTTTGCTTCCACTAGGTTCAGGCAATGTCTGTTAAGTGACCTGCCCAAAACCACAACTGACTAGGTAGTCACCAGTTTTAAACTTGCAACCTTTCTGCTGAAAAACGACATGCTAAACCAAGTTAATTTGTCATGAAGAGCTGTTTATATAGCTCCCACATAGTATATTCTCATCGTCGAGTTTTTACAGCTGCAGTTGTATTTAAAATTTTACACCCCACAAAGACAAATTTTTGTTGATACAGCTTTCGACACAGTTTATGCTTTCAGTAACAGAGTTGTAAGTTTTGTTATATTTTAATTTTACCGTCTTTACACCACAGAGCCAAGTCCAGTTGTTGATGCTGATTTACGTCCGAGTTACTCAACCATATCACTCTCTTTCTCGCCCTCCAGAGGATATAAAGATTACTATGAAGTTAAAATTATAGATACGGAACAACCAAATATTGTTATCGCTACCAAGAATGTTTCAGCAGGGTAAAATATTTTTAACCTTTAAATTTTAGTTCTAATTTTCATCGTGGAAACAAAAAATAAACTAAACTAAACTAAACTAAATAGGATATTTTTGTCAAATTTATATTTTTCAAATTTAGGACTTCATGTTTATCCCAGTGAATGGGAAAATCAAGCGGTTAACACATGGGCAATCGTCAGATCACCTCACGCCCATCGTTGGGTTACCGGAGCTATTGCAGTGTGTTGTGTATGATAAACACGTTCCTTTAATTTGGTAGAACCCATTAATCCGCTGGGTTCGGGCAATGTCCGTAAAGTGCATTGCCCAAGGACACAACCGTCTAGCCAGCGACCAGTTTCGCATCTGGTTTTCATTCAACAATTTGCTAGTTATATTGTAGATTATCTTAATATCATACTATCACTATTTTTATTGCATATAAAACTAAATCCTTTATTATGCTGTTCAGCTTGGAGACAGTACCCATACTTGTGCAAGACTTGACCCCTGAGACCAATTATACGGTTCAAATTGAGACCTTTGCAGGGCAGTATGGTGCGGTGTTTCAGTTTTTCACTCGTACAATACAACAAGGTTTGTGTAATGGAATTTGTGTTCCTATTTTTTACTACAGTTGTATTTTATTTAAAATATTCGAACACAAAAGCATATATGCTCTTTGTTCTTTTCCTAGAATGTACAAATTTTATATATGATATATTTTACTCAATGTTTGGTTTTTCTAATCAATATGTTCACCAATAAAGAACTTTAAAGCTATCTTGGTCACATCTTTGATTTAACTGGCATCTCTAAACTGTTTTATTGTATAGTTGGTTTCCCTAATTATAAATAAATCTCACCATGACTTGAACATAACAACATTAATCAGTATAACAGTACTATAAATAACAACATCAAAGCGTACCATACAGTTCATCTTCATTTATGTTTACTTTTCCAGTAATGTGGGCAAACTGGACGGTAACTCCCAATATCACAAGTTTGGTAGTCGATATTACTCCAGTACCGGAACCAATTGAATTTGATGAATACTTTGTTGTTGTAACCAACAATGGGACTTTCGAAAAGGTAATAATATGATTTAGTTTAGTAAGTCTTTAAGGCAACAGTCACTAGTCCGGCCGGTTAGGCTGTTTAGTGTGACACCTTTCAACTGAAAAGTTGTAGGTTCAAAACTGGTCGCTAGCTAGTCAGTTGTGTCCTTGGGCAAAGCACTTAACGGACATTGCATGAACACAACAAATTAATGGGTTCTACCAAATTGAAGGAATGTGTGTATCATACACATCAAGCTGCAATAGCTCTGGTAACCCGACGGTGGGCGCGAGGGGATCTGACGATTGCCCGTGTGTTAACCCCCTTGGTTTTCCCATTCACAGGGATAAACATGAATATCCTATCCTATCCTACTTATAATGGTTGCCTAATATTGTGGAACATCGGAAGAAAATAGAGATTGAAAAGCTGTGAGCTAATAGTTAGTTGTGTACCTCTATTATCCCACCATGTATTTCCACCCAAGGGATAAAGGATATATATTTTATCTAATTTTATTTTTCGTAAATCTTTTAACTTATTACAGAACTATACCATCCCAACAAATGACACTCCATCACTTGTTATAAACAACCTAAAAGCTGGAGACAACTTTGAGGTTTCTCTTCAATTGAAAACAAAGGATAATCTTGGACCAGTCTTTGCAAAATCTGTAATAACATGTAAGTAGTGTTTGCTAGAAAATAATGATATAGTTTTATTGGGAGACTTTTTTAGGGCTAAATTTCTAACCTCTGATGGGCTCATTACCAAGATCAACTTTTATATAGGGATATAGGAGTGGTATATGAACTGGTCCCGTTGACCATTAGATCACACAACTGTTCTAGTTTATTTTTTGTTTTCTTTAATGTTTGCTATAAAGATTATTTTTATCTCCAGTACCACCAGTACGACCTACTGAACTCATTGCAACTGAAGTTTCCACGACGAACTTGAATATTCAATGGAATAATGACCCCTCTGTGACATCATACACTGTAGAAGCTTATAACAATGAGAAACCAAACTTACCCCCAAAACAATACAATGTCCTTCCTCAACCAAGGTACCATTTGTGTCTTTTTGTTAGATGATTTGGTATCCAAATATAAAGATACTATTATATTTGAATATTTTAGCAGGAATTTCACTTGTATTTTACTAAATTAGTACATAAAGAATAATTTAAACTGTGTATGAAATATAATAGAATATTATCATCATTATATTTGGATATTTTATACACAATTTTAATCATTTTTCTTTAGGTATCATCTGTGTAAAATACGAGTGATATTCCTGCTAAAATGGAATAAAACATTAAAAGTCCAAAATATCTTAATTTCATAACCTATTGTGCAATGTTAAAATAGCAGTTCAAAGATAAATCTAAACTAACATTATCTAATTTATTAAACCTTCTATTTACGCAGTAATAAATCGGAGTTTAATGTAACCAACTTACAACCGGTCCAAGG
>CH003398.1:73937-88777 GCA_000149265.1 Ciona savignyi
ATCCTAAACACATTGCACAAGCTCAGTCACAAGTTAATCCGATTCAAAATCCATGTCATAAATATCCTTTTTCTACAAGAAACTAGTATTTCAATCCTAACCAAAAATTCTTCTATTCAATCACCATACAATTCTCATGCAGGAATGGCAGTTTGAACATGAATGTAACTGGTTTGATTCCTGGGTCACTTCACCTCATATCAGTCATACCAAGGGGAGAACGCAATGATAGCTTCGGACTTCCTCAACAAATACAGAATCGAACTGGTCAGTAAAACATGACTTTTTACTATTGCTGTTTAATTTAATAGTTCAGTTTAGTTTATTACGTGTTTTTGAACATTTTTTTCTTAAGTTCACATACAATTATAGAAAGCGGAAATAAATGTCAAACGGTCAGTTTTCATAGAACTTCCAAAACAAAGTAATTAAAAAAGAACGAGTTTAAAAGTTTACAGCAAGCTACTATGTTCATTTTACATTTTTATTTTTGGCACTTTCATTAAATTTTTTGCTTCATTAAGAAAAATCCCACAATCTAAATTCATACATTTTTTTCATTAAACATGTGAAAACTGCCGATATCAAATATTACATTGCAATCTTGTTTTTTCCCCAGATCCATCTGCTGTGCTTAATATCTATGTTGATGCCAACACCAGCTCTATATCTTTGTTTTCTTTTACCCCAGCAATGGGGTTCAAAGATTTATACGAAGTTTCTATTGTTCGAAGCAATGATTCAAGCCTCATAAACACAAGCATTGTTCTACCAGGGTAAGCTACCATCTTGGTTGCTAAGTTCTTTATATTCTTAGTTAATCTTGGTTGCTAAGTTTTTTATATTTTTTTTAGTTAATCTATGTTTAAGATTTAATCTAATTGTATCATTGGATAAATTGTCCGGCCGATTAGGGAAGGAACGTGTCTATTATACACAACACACTGCAATAGCTCCTGTAACCTGACGATGGCCGCGAGGTAATCTAACCGTGTGATAACCCCCTAGGTTTTCCCATTCACGGGTAAAGAGATGAATATCCTATCCTATCCTATCCTAACGATTGTCCGTGCGTTAACCCCCTTGGTTTTCCCATTCACAGGGATAAACATGAATATCCTTTCCTATCCTATTGTTTATAAAACCTATACTCTTATTTTTTCGGCTAAATTTTTATATATGTTAATTTATTTGCTGTTGTCATTGAATAACTTGTGAGGTTGCTTTTCTCCACTGATTTAAAAGAATGTAAATGATTTTGGTGTGAAAATATCAATAATATTGTGCTAAAACGTTTAATTTTAATCTGTGCTTTTTTAAAAGTTTTCTTCAACTTTTTTTCCAGCTCTGAAAATGTTGCAAAACACTATGTGAACGAAATTTCACCAGAAACTGAATACTCGCTTGTATTTGTCACTGTTGCTGGAACTAAATTTGCTGTGTCTTCTTTCAATATTGCAACCTTCAGAACAGGTAAATATTTTGTTGTAATTTTAATGTTTTTTATATTTCTGTTTAAATTAAAGTTAATATTTTACAATAAAGAATGTTTTGCATTGTATTAATCTATGTTTTTTTCTCATTTTTTACATTTTTTGTAGAACTTTTTTAGGTCATAGTGAAATTTGTTATTAATGTGGCCAAAACAAAGATTTATCATCAAACTATTTTATTCTAAAATTTAACCCACCACCCCCATGTTCTACCAGGATTTGATTGGACCACCACACCAAGTGACAACAGCATTATGGTCAACATATCAACCACACCACAACCACTTAAACAATACTTTGTATCAGTTGCAAGCCATGATGATCCAAACAATGTTCTACAGGTAAAACACATATATTTAATTTATAATCAAAGAATGTTAATATGTAGCAGTATGTGCATGGTTATGTATTATTAGTTTTCTGGAACACTTATTATTCTGTGGGTTAGAATATTTTAAATTTTGAAATTCTGACATTAAGTTATAACTCCGTTAATATCAGAAAAGTATAATAAATTATCTTATGTTCCTTATACCTTATTTATTAGTAGGTAGTAAATGTAGTATCACTATTATTTCTTTATATTGGCATTAGTTTACTTTATTTTGTAAGTTTGAACAGTAATTGGTGAATTTACACATTTTACACTTTTTATTTGTAACTTATCATTCACTTTTTATTTCTTTGACCAGAATGCTACAATTGCGTTATAACTGGTTACATATCAGAAAAGTATATTAAATTATCTTACATTCCTAATGCCTAGTTTATTAGTAGGTAGTAGTTTCACTATTATTTTTTATATTGGCATTATTTTACTACATTTTGAACAGTAATTAATAAAGTTATACTAATTTTTTTTATTTCTTTTTCCAGAACGCCACAATTGCATCAGATGAAGCAAACCCTCTTAGAAGTTTCCCTGGTTTAAAAGCAGGATCCCTTTACATTGTTCAGATGCAAGTTAAAAGCAATGGAACAACTAGCACCCCATATACTAAGCTTGTCATGACAGGTACCACACATTTACATAAGTATCTTGAAATACAGAATCGTTATTAAGAAAGTTAACTAAAATACAGCTCTTAAACAGAATAAAACAATTCAATTCTGCTAATGGTTTAATTTGGATTGATCATAAATCTTTTATTGATCGGATAGATTAAACCTTATTTTTTCTAGTTTGTAACCCCTTCTACTAGAGGTGTTACGGTGTGGTAATTGCAATATATTTAATAAATTAAACTGTGCAAATAAAATTTAATTTAAATTACTCCATGCACAAAGTGTAGAGTTATAGTGGCTGTTTAAATTATTGTACTTTCCCACTTGTAATGGATAACAATTAGTAGTTGATATTTAAAATAGAGTCTTACACATAATGATTCGCAATATTTTATACTTTCAGACCCTCCACAAAAACCGATTGGTCTTGAAGCATCTGAAACAACGCAAACAAGTATAAGTGTCTTGTGGGATAATGATCCAGCTGTTACATCTTATCAATTGGAGATTCAGAATTTGGGGAACCTGTCTGTCCCAATACTTTCTTTCAGTGTCAATCCTCCAACTAATACAAGGTAATTTTTGATTTCTTATTTAATAAGGTTAGTTTTGAAACTGCACATGTGGGAAATTGAAGTTCTTGGTGGGCCGGATAATTACTTGAATAGCATTCAATATCTAAAGTAAAGGTTATGTTTAGATAGAGTCTGCAGGCCGGTTGAAATCCCTTAACGGCCGGACCCTGCCCACGGGCTGTATGTTGCCCATGCCTACCATACCCTGTCATCTAGAAGCTGTATCAAACAGTTATAAATAATGCATCTAAACCACTTTTTTTTCCAGTGATACTACAATCAGCTTTATTTTCACTGATTTACAACCTGGATTCAACCACTCCATCAAACTAACACCATTAGGTGTTAACAGCAATGGTTCTCATGCTACACTCTATGCCAGAACAGGTCAGATTATGGTTTAAAAATAATTATATTTATTAAATAATTGCAAAAGCCCAATTTATGCTCATATACCATCATTCATCAAATATAATAGTAGATATAACACAAATTTATTTTATTTATTTCCAGTAAACAAGCAATTAATTATATATATAAGTTTAATACAAGAACCACATCTAAGGCATATTGTCTAACATAAAAATTTATAACACCTGACTTTTAGATTCAATACAATTTTTAAAGTCGCATTTTTACATAAATAAACTTATTCATCGACACCCCCAAAGCCAAATACAGCTTTTAACACTTCGCTTCACTGTTCATATACCCATAATGATTATATACTCAAATTCAAGGAGTTTGCACTTCTTGTGTTTTATTTTAAAAATTACCATCTACACCTCACAAATCCAAATCCAATTGTTGATATAGCTATCAGTTATGCCTACAGTCGCAAAGTGTTTTGTTATATTTTAATTTTACCATCCCTACCCCACAGAGCCAAGCCCAGTTGTTGATGTTGAATTACGTCCGAGTTACTCAACCATATCACTCTCTTTCTCGCCCTCCAGTGGATACAAAGACATGTACAAAGTGGACATTGCTCCAGAAAACAACATCTCGGATATTATTGGGTCGAGGCTTGTTGAGCAAGGGTAAGTGATGATAAGAAGTTGGTTCTTAATGTCCAACTGGATAAGTTGCACTGCGCCATTTTTTCTATATTTTATTATTAGTTGTTTTTGTCTGAACAACTGTGTCGTTTTTGCAGCGCCTTACGAACAAAACATTGTGAAATCACAACTGGTCGCTAGTTAGTTGGTTGTGTCCTTAGGAAAGACACTAAGCGATAATTGCATGAATCCATTGGGTTATGGGTTGCAGTTAAACTGAAATATTATCTTATTTGTATACAACACACTTAAATAGCGACGGTTACCCAATGGTCGCTGCGAAATAGAATACCATTGCTTTTCCTTCGATACTGGTAGGGAATTGCTTAAATCAAGTGAAATTTCATGTGCTTTACCAAAATATGAAAACATGCAAATCTCTCATATCATATCTGTTATTAAAAATCAATGAAAATATCGGTTTTATATTTATAATTACCCTGAGGTTAAGATGGCATATCATGTACACCTTGATAACATAATTTTTTAAACCACAGGTTTGAGAACATACCAATAGTATTCAGCCAAGGGATAACTCCGCAGACAAACTATGTGTTGACAATTTCTACTCTTGCTGGAAACAAAAGCACAACGTCGGAATTTTACACAACCACCCTCACACCTGGTAATACATTGTTAATTGTCTACTAGGTTAATTGTGCATACTCCAACCGGTTAGTCTGGTGGTATAGTGCGACAGCTTTTAACCGAAAAGTTTCAGATTCGAAACTGGTCACTAGCTAGTTGGTTGTGTCCTTGGGCAAGGAACTTGAAGGACATTGCCTGAACCCAACGGATTAATGAGTTCTACCAAATTGCAGAAACACGTAAATCATATACAACCTACTACAATAGCTCCGGTAACCCAAAGTGGGCGCAAGGTGATCTGATGATTGCCTGTATGTTAACCCCCTTGGTTTTCCCATTCACAGAGATAAACATGAATATCCTATCCTATCCTAGATGTGTTATTTGTGAAATGATTAAATGGGGATTGTCTGGCCTTTTAACTATATTGGTACTGTAAATCAAAAACTACTCTTAAATCAGCTGGTAAATAGTAAGTTGTGATCTTAATGAATTATTGTCTTAACAATCCCCTGTAACAGACCAAAACTTTTTTAACCCAAATTTTCTAGGAGTGTGGTACGACTGGGTTGCACTTCCAAATGCATCATCGATTACAATCAACATTAACCCTGTACCTGAGCCAAGAAACTTCACCGAATATGTTGTTTCTATTTCAAAAGGTGACCCAAGCATTGAACTACAGGTAAAGTATGATGTTTAGATGTCGTCAAATTAAATCACTAAATGAATGTGTGGTCATTTTTTTCAATATTTTCATTGTATTTTATGTTCACATGTTATAATATTTTGACATTTTTGTTTTTCTTTAACTATTTTTGCCAGTGATATTTTATTATACTTTAAAAAATTTACCGGAATTAAATTTAAAATATTCGTCACTAGAACAAAACGATCTCATCGAATGAAACAAACCCATTGGTTCAGTTTGATGGTCTTAAAGCAGGTGCACCATACCAAATATCTCTGCGTTTAAAAACAAATGAAAGTCTTGGATTACCAGCGACAGTAGCAGTTACAACATGTGAGTAGTTATTGCTGTGATAATGTTTCAGCAGGATGCACCTTTAAAAACCTTGAGCATATTCCATATAGTATAGGATATTTTATTATTGTAGGTACATGATTACACGCGCACTATCACATGCAATCATCTGTTTACACCTATATCACGTAATAGTTAAATTTGGTTTATTTTTGTTTCCACAATGAAAACATGATGCAGGACCTTTAATAAAAGTTTGGAAAACGGGAAAAAATGGCAAATGACCGTTGTTAGAACATGTCCAAAAACGTATAATTAGATGCCCTTAAACCCACAATAGGTCTATTGGAGTGTATTGTAGAGGATTCAGACATATGTAATGTTTTAGTTTTGCTAATTTACTGGGTTCAGTCTCACAATCGTCTAGCTAGCCGAGCAAATGGTTTCAACCAATCAGCTCATGGTAAATGCTATAAGTGACCAAGCTAATTGGCTACATAAACTTGACTTTATTAGTTGTTAAAAAAAATTTTAAACCTTTTTTTTAACTACTAAACTGTTCACACAAGATTGCTTTAATAAGGTTATTTTATCAATTTCCATTTTCAGTGGATCCCAATCAAGCTGAAGGATTTGCTGTCGTTAACTCCCGTCCGACTAGTTTTGACCTGGTTTGGATATATGATCCTGCTGTGACTTCATATTTACTGGAAGCACATAACATGAACCTAACAACTGAAGCAAATATTTCTATTGTAGTCGACCCTCTGCTCCACTTAAGGTAAATCAAATTTGTTTTATATTAATTCTACCTTTAGTAATATACAGATTAGAACAAGAGTAGTAATATACAGATTAGATTTAGATGATGGTATGTGTCTAAATCAAATTTTTATTAAAAGTTAGGTTTAGGTTAGAGTTTAAGCAAGGGGGTTAACACACGGGTAATCGTCAGATTACCTCGTGCCCACCGTCAAGTTACCAGAGCTATTGCAATGTGTTGTGTCTGATTTACATCTTCCTTCAATTAAGCACAATCCATTAATCTGCTGGGTTCAAGCAATGTCCGGTAAGTGCCTTGCCCAAAGACACAACCGACAAGCTAACAGCTAGTTTCGAACCTGCAACTTTTAGGTTAAATGCGACTCACTAAACCACTAGACTTTATTTTTTATTTTAAATACTTACCTCATTTTTTACAGTTTAAACACAGTTTTTTATCTGAAAAATATTTTATTTATGTGTATTTTGACCCCTAATATGGGTGTGTTCACTTACAGCGCGGAAAAGTTATTGTTCAACATATCAAAGCTCCACCCTGGTTCACTCTACATGTTGACCTTAACTCCCAAGGGAAGTTTGATTAATAGTTTTGGAACTCCCTCCAGCATATTCAATGAAACAGGTATGTAGGATAGGTTGACCGGTTAGTCTGATGGTTTAGTGCGGTGCCTTTTAACCAAAAGGTTTAAGGTTCGAAACTGGTCGCTATCTAGTCGGTCGTGTCCTTGGGCAAGGTGCTCTACGGACATTGCCTGAACCCAGCAGATTAATTGGTTCTATCAAATTAAAATGTTTGTATCATACACAGCACACTGTAATAGCTCCGGTAACACGACAGTGGGCGCGAGGTGATTTGACGATTGCCCGTGTGTTAACCCCCTTGGTTTTCCCATTCACAGGATTAAACATGAATATTCTTTCCTAGAATATTCTATTTGGAACAATTGATATTAGTTGAATAAGTGTACCACTACTTATCTTAAGATTGGTTTGTTATGCCACTTCATGTTTCATACTTATTTATTGCTTATTTGAACACCGTATTTTCTGAAGTAGTAAACCAAAGTTAACTTCTTTGGATCACTTAAAATGTATTAATCATGTACAATACACTGTAAAAGAACTAGTTCTAAACAAAAGGCTTGAGTTAGTCTAATGATTTTCTGTGTTATACCCAAATATTGAAAATAATTAACTGATAAAAGATTAAGACGATTGTGTTTTCCTATTCTTATGTTTAAAATATTAATTTCCTATGGTAAGACCTAACTTAGAAGATTTGAGAATGCAAAATAAAGCTTATTTTATAACTTACTTATTTAACTATCAGAGCCTTGGTCAGATTGGAGTGCTATTCCCTCACCATCCAATATAACAATCAGCATCAATCCCATACCCCAGCCAACTTTCGATCAATATGTTGTCACTGTAAGGAATGACAACAATGATCTTCCACTGAAGGTAAGTGGTGTTTGATAATTTATTGGATTTTAGACGTGTTCTTTCACTTTGTGTTTTCATCGTGGAAACAAAAACTAAACTAAACTTTCTTGTATATTAATTAATTGCAATGTTCATATCTATTTTACTCTTATTCATTTGATGTATGGTATTGCAGTGTTTAGTAAAGGGAAAAAAACATAAATAAAATTATATTGTTTTACCCATGTATCCTCTGTTTTTAAGCAACATCGTTTAGGTGCGTTTTTCAAGGTCACAACTTTAAAAGTTGGATTTGATCTTGCAAATTTTCGTTTGTGTAGTAACCCTTATCCTGATGGGAAAATCTGCTTGCATCTTAGTTACAAAGTCTATAATTGTTTATAATAACATCTAATTTCTCCAGACCATTACATTTTTGGCAAACAACAGCTCTCCACAAACCGTTATTACTGGCCTAATGTCAGGGAAGCTTTATAATGTTGTTGTGCATTTACAAACTGGAAATAAATCAAGCATTCCATCTTCGAAAGTTGTCCAAACATGTAAGTATACTCTAAATGTATCAGATAATGCAAAAAGAGTTTAGGGCAAATTTCAGTCAACACTTTTTTAAAATATTGTTACACGGTTCGTAATCTTTAATTAGTCGTTTTATAAAATGGTAAAATTAATAATAATATATTTAAACGTTACAGAATCTATGAATTGTTCTTGAATTTTTTTGACCGGTTAGTCTAGTGGTTTAGTGTGTCGCCTTTCAACTAAAAGGTTGCAGATTCTTAACTGGTTACTAGCTAATTGGTTGTGTTCCTTAACAAGGCATTTACCAGACATTGGCTGACCTCAATGGGTTCTACCAAAATAAAGGAATGTGTCTATCATACCCAACACACTGCAATCACTTCAGTAAACCGACGGTGGACACCAGGTGATCTGATGATTGAGTTTGTTAACACCTTGGTTTTCCCATTCACAAGGATACACAAGAATATTATATATCCTATCCATTTATCCTGCTTAATCATACAACCTTATGTCAATAATTATATTAAATAATGTTATACTAATAAACTTTTAAACTCTGTTTAGTGTCCCCATTGAAGCCCATTGCATTTTCGGTTGAAAACAAAAATGAAACTAGTTTTAACCTAACATGGACATTGGATCCTGCTGTTACTTATTACACTTTGGAAGCTAATGATACAACATTACCTTCACAAACTCCCATAACTATGATAATATCACCAAATATAACAAGGTAAATAGTTAGCATTGAATATTTGGTTTTTGTTACTTAAATTTTATATTTTTTATTTTATTTACTTGCATTTGTTAAGTTGATAATATTTTACTGATTATATCCTAAAAACAATGTAATTTTCCCTGGTTTCATATTTTCCACTTTGGTTTGTATTTCCCACTCCGGTTTTCACCAATAATTTTTTTCCTTTTTTAATGATGTGTTTAAACATCTGTTCATTTTGCCATCTCTTCCCGTTTTTGTGCAGCCCTATGTTTTACTTGTTGTTATAAACTAATTATTAAACTAATGAAACACTTTCCGTGAACAATATACCATGCCGAAATAGCAAATTATTGAAACTTAATATCCATTTCACCGTTACACACAGCAATGAAGATATTAATGTGGTTATAAATGATCTGGTTCCTGGTGGAAGATATAGACTCACATTAACTCCTCATGGGTATCTGAATGGTAGTGCTGGTGAAGCAGTTCAACTAATAGACACAACAAGTAAGTTAAACTTTGGTCTGTTACGCTTAATCTGGTATTATGTTAAAAAGTTTTGGAAAACTAAGATATTACCATTATGTACATAAATGGTCTAATATCCTACATTCTAAAATTTTACAGCTTAACATAGATTTTAAAATTTTGTAATTCTATTTTATTCTATTTGTTGTTTAAAAAGAAAATTTGCTGATCAGTATTCACACATTTATACAAACTTCTGTAATGACTATTAAAAGAATTGGTGTAAACCGCCATATAAATATAATTAAACAATCCATTTACTCATCAATATTCAAACACTTATAGCTTTGATTATTCACTAGTAGTATTTGTGACAACCATTCTTAATGTTGGGATGCATAGCCTTAAGGACACAATTTTCAATTAATTCAGTTGATCAGTATCCACAGAAAATTATAGTTTTAGCATTTTTTAAGAATTAAATATATAACCATCTCCTCAAGTTGGGCTACATAGCAATTATGAAATACTTACTAAGTGACTTGCTTGCCCACTTATAGCTTTGGTTATTCACTTAAAACACTATAAAAATGTCAGCAATCTGACGCTAGACGTCTGGTGGGTGATGGCCCCTGAATAATACTCTTCCCAATACCAAACCTATTTTCCCACAGTCCCCAACTCTGTTGAAGCAGCGCAGTTCAATGTGACTTTATCAACGATATCTGTCACATTTACGCCACCATCAGGGTATAAGGATGAATATTTAGTCAGTGTTTCTGCCACAAATCAACCTGATCTTGTGCTGGAAAACATAACAATTCAAGCTGGGTATGTTTCACTATTTATTTTACATACGTCAAACACTGTTATTGTACATATAAGTATTTGGTTCATGCTTTATACCTATTTTCATTTTGATAATGCATTCTTAAACAAATTAGGTGTACTGCAAAATGCATAGAGTTTTACAAAAGTATCCCTTTTTACAACTATACCTGGAATTTATTACTACCCATGTAGTAATATTTGTTGCTTAAAAGTCCATAGTGTTCTATAATATATCTTGCCTTAAAAAAACATGTTGTAATATATCTTGTTAAAATATCCCTGCTGTAATATATCTTGCTTTTTCAACAATTGATAATCATTTCTAATTACAGTCATACCATGTGTATGTTATTAAAAGCTATTTAAACTATAATATATTTTTAATACAGCGTAGTAGCTTTTGTTTTGAGATTACATATGCCTTCTATTTAACATCCCTAGTTGCAACTATAAGTTTGGGCATGTTATTATAAACTGCATGCTTTGGTTGCTTTTGCTTATATCTGCATTTTGTCACAGAAGTGAAAATGTGCCATTTGTATTCTCAAAGAACCTCAGCTCAAACACAAACTATACAATCAACTTTGTAACTGTGGTTGGGGAAGGTGAAAATGCAGTTTTATCACCAAATTCTACGTTTATAACTGCAACTGGTAAATAAATTCATTCATTAATCATTGCACAGTTTATTTACAAATACCCATTTGTATACAATCCGACCAGTTAGTCTGGGGGTTTAGTGAGACGCCTTTTAACCGAAGAGTTGCAGGTACGAAACTGGTCGCTAGCTAGTCGGTTGTGTTCTTGGGCTAGGCACTTAACGGACATTGCCTCTGTGTGTTAACGCCATTGGTTTTCCCATTCACAGGGATAAACATGAAAATCCCATCCCATCCATAATACCCCACAATGGTTAAATAATGTTTAGTCCAAATGAGTGTAAAATCACACTGGAGAACTGAATCATCTTAATAAAAAATATACCGATAAGATGCCTTTATGGCAAAATTGATATTCTTAATGCATCATGTTAAATAAATTTGCATTGCTTAAACTAAGTTTTGGTAATTTTATTCTGTATCCTCATGCTATAACTTGTACTCTGTGAATGTATGAGTGTAAAATTCATTTATATTAGTTGGTTGTGCCCTTGATGAAGGCACTTAACGGACATTGCCTGAACCCAGCGAGTTAATCTAACAAATTAAAGGAATGTCTTAATTACACAACACACTGCAATAGCTCCGGAAACCCGACGGTGGGCAAGAGATGATCTAACTATTGCCTGTGTTAACCCTTTGGTTTTCTAATTCACGGGGGTAAACATAAATATCCTATCCTATCCTAATATCTATATTCTGCAGGAGTGAGGTTCTTGCTTCCCCCCATCCCTCCACTTCCACCCGTGCCACCCAAACTGATTCCGATGAATATGACGTTGCCTCCACCTCCCCCTATGACCAGCACACCACCCCCACCACCCACATTGACAGGTCTGTGAGAAGCAAGGGAAAAAATGACTAATTATATTTTGAAATTTAAAAAAATTCTATTTATGGAATTATATATGCGGCATTCATGTTCCAAAATACAAGTCTTGTTAAGTATTTTATTTGAATAAATAGTTGTATGTTTTATCCCCATTAAATAAACACCATCCCCACCACCCACATTGACAGGTCTGTAAAAAGCATGGTATTGAAATTATTACTGCAAAAGAGAAAAAATGGCGAAACATATTTTTAAATATATCTTCTAGGAGATCAGTAGAAAAATAAATTACACTATTTTGGAATTATAGATGTGGCATTCATAAAATATATGTTAAAAAAAAACAATATTTTTAGATAGATAGTTTTATGTTTTATCCCCATCAATTAAAAAAGCCGGAGAATATTGCTTGGCAATGGGAGATAACACCACTGTGTTATTGCTTACTAGACTATTCTATAATCTAGTTGCTTTATAATCTAACGTATACCAGTTTAAATGAAAGTGGGTAACACTTCTTTTACCTTTGAGATCTTATAGTGGTGTCCCCAATCTTATCTACTGCGGTATACAAACATTTTCTGATCTTAATTTTTATTTCAGTAATCACCCCTGACATCACAACCTTCACAACTCCAACCTTTACAACGTAAGTAATTATACGGAATGTAGGATAGGATATTCATGTTTATCCCCGTGAATGGGAAAACCAAGGCGGTTAACACACTGGCAATCGTCAGTTCACCTCGCCCCTACCGTCCGGTTAACGGAGCTATTGCAGTGTGTTATGTATGATTTAAACATCCCTTTAATTTAGTAGAACCCATTAATCCGTTGGGTTCAGGCAATGTCTGTTAAGTGCTTTGCCCAAGGACTCAACCGACTAGCTAGACCCCAGTTTTGAACCTGCAACCTTTCGGCTGAAAGGCGCCGCACTAAATTACCAGACTTACCGGTTGGATTAATTTACCCATTCTCTGTTGTTAAGCAATTCACATGTATACTTCTTGAAACTGGTTAATCACCTTAGAAATAAGCTTACATATAGGACATTAAACCACTTAATTTGCTGCAGAGATGATACAACAACTGATATGTCTGCAACATCTACGTTAGAGGTGACAGCAACTGGTGCAGAGACAACTTCTGTGCAAGTTACAACAACTGAAATTGACACCACTGGTTTTACAACAACAGAGATTATTTTGAATGAAACAACATCATCTGAAATGAACACAACTGAAATTACAACAACTGAAATTACAACAACTGATTCTGCAACCACTGGTTTTATTGCATCAACTGTATCTGCAACAACTGATTCTGGAACAACTGATTCTGCTACAACTGATTCTGCAACAACTGATATTGCAACAACTGATATTGCAACAACTGATATTGCAACAACTGATATTGCAACAAGCGATTTTGCAACAACTGATTCTGTAACAACTGGTTTTAAACCATTAACTTCATCAGCAACTACTGACATCTTTACAACTGATGTCTCTACAACTAAATTTGCTACAACTGAAACACCAACAGCTGTTGAAGTGACTACTGGAGCAGTTACTACAGACACATGGACAACAGGAAAAATTACTTCTGAATTTACAACTAGTGCAGAAGGAACAACTGAAATGGCTACAACTGAATTTCTAACAACTGAAAATTCTACTGCTGTGACAGCTACAACTAGCCCAACAGAAACAACAGAAAATACTACAATTCAAATTGTTACAACTGCAATAACTACAACAGTAGAAACCACTAACGTAACAGCAACTATACCAGTAACAACAACAGCTACAGTTGTGCTTGGGAAGTCCTACGTCGGAACAGTCAACATTACTTTGTTAAATGCTTCAAATATAACGATACAAGATGGTAGAAATATCTCAAATGAGATGGAAATAATTGCGGAACAGATTCGAAACTATGTTAGTATTTGTTTTACTCTATTTAAAATTTTATAGTGAAATGTTTAATTCAAAATTAGTTCGGCATATCGAACAACATATCTCTGTAGAGAAACTGACTAGATCTATGAACAAGTAGTCAGCTAAAATAATTTTGTAGTGTGTCTTATTTCTTTATCTACAAATAAAGTAAATTGTAACTCTTATTTAAAAACACTTTTAATTTTTAGGTGATGTTAACCTATGAATTGGAAACAGGAAATGAACTTGGAAACTTTTACACCCAATACTACAGAACTTTGCCAAACAATTCTGTGGAAATGCATTTTGTGGTCTCCTTTTTGGGTAAATATTCTGTTTCTTGCTTTATATATATCTATTATTATCACATGTGAGAATATTAATTAAAATGGGTAATAATATGTTAAAATTACATAAAACTAAACAGAGATTTCAAAACCCTATCTTATAACACATGTTAAAGTATACATAAAAGTTTCTTTATTTTATTTTTATTTAGTTTTTTTCACTTTATAGTTTATGCAAAATAACAATGATATTACACAGCAAATGACCTTGGCTATCCATGTGCACTGGAAGGGGTTATGCGGAATGCGATACTAAGCAACAACACCAACAATTCTACATTCACTATACAACGTGGATCATTTAGGTTGTCAGGTAAAATAATGCATATGTTGGCAATTATGTTTAATTGAATATGAGATGAGCTGATTTTCATTAATTGGCTTTATGTTTCTTTTCAAAAGCTTATGTACATTTGAACATTTTAATCTTTTAGCTGTAAGATTCTTTATACTGTTTGTTTGGCTCGCATGTTACAACCTAAGCTTTAATGGACAAACTAAAGACTCATGGGTCCCAATTATGTGCTTGTGGTTTTTCATTATCATTATTTAATTTCCTTGTGTTTGCACATAAAGTAGATAAA
>CH003398.1:89013-100287 GCA_000149265.1 Ciona savignyi
GGATGCATTCACTGCTATGATAAGACCGGCTGTAAGTGTTGCCTTGTATTCTTGATAGTATGAAAATCTATTAGATGTATGGGGTCTCAATGAATGCTTACCGTATGTCTAGGTTGCTTACTTTGACTGTAATTTTATAATACCTGTGTAGTCTGTTTCCAATAAACATTTCAAGCTATAAAAATTTTTAATTTAATTAAATTTTAACCAACAATAAAAGAATCAGTCCACACATAGCATACAATAGGATAGTCATGTCCATAGTGAATGGAATTTGAAAGGAGTGTTAACACATAAGCAATTACTATGAAATACATTTTTCCTCACAGCTTGAGCGTTCATTAAATGATGCTGCCTCTAATGGCCAACTTGGCGGCATACCTCATGTGAGGTACCATGACTTGGTGGCTACTAACAGCCCAACCAGTATAATGGTGATGTTCACCATTCTATCAGCACTCAATGATATACAAAGCACTCCAGTTACAATTGATAAAGTTATGAAGAAAGGAATGAATGATTACTTCTTCAATGTGAACACAGAAACGGGTGTCTTAATTACAGGTAAATTTTATCATTTAATTTTATATTATCTTGTGCAGAAAAAACACAGAACCTTAATGCTATCAACATAAGTGTTATATCTTCTGAAATGCTTAATAGCAACATAAGACCTTTACTATTTAGAAGTTGAGAAATAAAAGTAATTTCCATCATTACAATTTTATTTTCGCTTTCGCCTTTATTATCCTTCATCCTGTAACCAGACTGTGGAAGTATTTGTGAATTACCAACCACCATTTGCCATGGGGTATTTGAATGTATTTCCAGTAAAAGGTGTTGAGGTTGTTTTGCCTATTGGTTTGTAATACACATGGATAAGTATTAGCTACACACATGGTATGGATTATGTTACAAAATCAAAATCTCCACATTTCAGCATCTGGATTTGAATCTGCACGCCCTGAAAGTCAACGTTACTGTCCATACACCCCGACCGAAAGCCCTGAAGTTGCAAGAAGAATACCAATGTCGTTCGCGATGACGATTTTACCCCATGACGTGTACAATGTGGTGTATCGTGCGCAGTCAAGTGACAGGATCACTACAGACGGGGTGGTCAATCAGCTGTGGTATTCGATGCTCGAGCGAGGGCTTGTCAGTGACTTCCAAATCCAATATTACCAACCACTTACCCCTCCAGCATCAAGGTAAGCGTGTTTTTTTGGAAATAAAATATGAAGAAGATGACTTTAAAAATTAAAAATATCAGTTTGAATTAAAGAAATAAAAATGAAAACTAAGATGATGAAATTTATTTATATTTTAAAATGTCTTAAAATTAAATTGTTGCGACTCAACAATTCCTTGCATTTTCCTTAAGAATTAAGGCTTGTTTATAAAATAATTGTATTTATATATTTGACAAAACTTATTTTCTAAACAGGGTTGCAGTTCATATAGCTATCACTCCATTCACTTCTTCAATATCAGATATTGAATCTGTAATGAGACAGTTGCTTACAAATAGCTCAGTAGCAGATAGATTTGATAACAATTCACTTTCTTTCCCTGGTAAGCAAATTTTCTGTTGAATTTATTCTGGTCATCTTTATAAAAAAAATATAATGATTATTCAAAGTAAATTATATCAAAATTTGCATGTATGTGATTATATTTTAGTAGTAGTTACTTTAGTAAACTAATTTTGTCCAACCTTTCTTTAATCCACAGCCAAACGTAATATGGTTGGTATGATGATACTGAACAATGCCAGCGTTGATGTTATGGAAGGGCTTATACTGTCCGATGCCCAAGCAATAAATTCCACCACACAGATTGCAATGGGGTATTTGAATGTTTTCCCAGCGAAAGGCGTTCAAGTGCAAACTCCAGTTGTAAGTTTGTCATGTTTGTTGGTAATTTTTATCCTATTGAATGTAAATGTTTAAATTAGTTGATAATTATCTGACTAGCTTGCAAAAACATAAGGAGTCACAAATAGAAAAATGTTAAATTATCTCGTGCTTACCTCCAGCTTACCATAGATTTTGCAATGTGTCCTATATATACTATCAGTCGAACACATAAATTTACTTAGTACAAGCGATATTCGCTTAGAATTCTGTGGCTAACTATGTGTCTAAATATTGAATTTACAGTTTCAAGTTATAAAATTGGTTTAAAAAAGTACAGTGACATTGCTGATGAGAAAGGCTAGATTTACGAAGCAAACTACCCATAAATATCTCTATCTTGGTATAAATAAGTGCTTGAATTTTGTATTAATTTACAACACACTCAGATAACAGCGCTCGGTGATTCAATTCATGTTGAGTTTCAACTTAGCACAAATGAAACATTTTCCCCTGATGAACTGAGCACTTGGTTTGATGGAAAGGTACGGGCTATTGATGCCAACAATACACAATCTGGAATCTATGCTGGTTTCGTTAACATCAGGCCAAAGGGGGTGGTGTATGGCATGTCCATACCAGGTAAATTATGTATATATTTATTCATAGGATAAAAATTTATCTTTTAATACCCTTTTAATGTGTTATTAATAATCTGTATATCCTATAACCTCTCTGTGAAAAAAAATTAATTCCGAATTTAACGTTTGAATTATAATCATATTTGTTTATATCTGGAAATTTCGCCGGCTTTTCGGTTGTGTTCTTGAGCAAGGCACTTTGCCTGAACCCAGTGAATTAATGGTTTATACCAAATTGAAGGAATGTCTCTATTATACACAGCAATAGCTCCGGTAATCCGACGGTGGGTGCAAGGTGATCTGACAATTGCCCGGGTGTTAACCCGTTGGTTTTAACGGGGATAAACATGAATATCCTAAAAATAAATTTGGGCTGCTACCCCAAAAATTCTTGTCCTTACTAAACTTGTTTAATTTATGTCACAGGCAAAGTGAATTGGACAGGATTATACCCTGAAAGGATCCATGAGATCATGTTGAACTTGACATCGAACACACAAGTCTACCTTGCCAACCAAACTAAATTGTTCCAGAACATATTGTCCAACTCTCCATATGCGCATCTTGTTAACATAGGTGGGGTGTTGTACATGATTTTGAATGCGAAATTTCAAAGGAATATTATAATGGTGTCAGAAAGGGAAAAAATGTAGTAAACATTTTACTACATTTTTTTTTATGCAATTCTTTAAGATAATTTCATTTAGATAGTAAACAATTTACTATATTTTTTTCATGCAATTCATTTAGATAATTTCATTTAGATAGTAAACATTTTACTACATTTTTTTATGCAATTTATTTAGATAGTGAAAATTAATATAACTTGGTTTTAAGCATGTAAAGGGGTCGCGAACTGGAGAGCTGATCTTAATCTTCTTGCAGCCTTACATATAACCAGTTCTTAAACTCCTTAAATCATATTCAAATAGAATATAAAACATGTGAATTAATAACACGTTACCAACGGTAAAACTAAAAACGTAATATACAACTAAGCTTAATAAAACACAAAGTCACTGCATGATCGTCACATTGAAATGAAATGATAAACCAAAGTCATTGAAAAGAATAAAATGCATGACTGATTTCGTGACGTAAAAAATAAAGGGGACTAAATAATAGGATCACCACACATGAATTTACAGTGAAATCTTTTAATATGTCATCAGAAAGTCTAATGTTTTTTTTACAATAAAATTTCTTGGAGTATCTCTTACATATTTTTATTTACCCATCTTTCTATTCAAACCTTCTATCTTACAGAAATGTCCAGCATTCAATATTTTGAATCATACGCTAAATCTCCCGATACTATTACTGCACATTATGTAATTCAACTGCACAACGATACGTCTCCGGATGATTTGAATATTGAGAGAATTACAAATTATTTGCGCCTACAAACATTATGTGAGTTTATGGTGTTGTTGTTTGTGGTTCTGATTTAAATGATTGGGTGGTGTAACCAGTGATGGGATTAAAAATTTTAAGAACAGGTTCTCTTTTGCATTGTACTTACTAACAACAGGTTCCCTAAAAGGTCTAATGTCTGTAAAAAAAGCCAGAATCGGATCGGTGATTATCCCGAAGTTCCAAGAACGGGTTCGACCGAACCCAAGAGAACCTCTTGAATCCCATCACTGGGTGAAATGCTTTTTACACTTTAATCCACAAGCTAGAAGATGGCACAACTAGCTGCTAACTGGCAGTTGTTCCCTCGTCAAGGCACAAAGCGATTTTTGCTCGAACCACCAGTTTTTTTCTTAAATCCAGCAATTTTGGTTAGAATCCCCGCAATGAATCAGTCAATTTTTCCTTAAACCCAAAATTTCAATTGTTTATTTTAAATGACTAGACCTTTATTATTATCATAAATAAATTGTTAGCTTTATTTGTAACTTTATCTTTTAAAACAATTATGTCTGTAATACTAAAAAATACTTTGTTTATTGACTCCAATAACATTTTTAGCACCTTACTTTGAAGCATCGAATGTAGTTGGACAAGCCCGGATTTTCCATGGTTCAGCTGATGTAAAACCTGAGCTGGTTGATAACGTGTCGGAATTTTCAATTTTATTTGATGTAAGTTTTATTTTTCTTGATTATGATTTTGGAGTTAGATTTTGATTTTTAAATTTAAATGGTAGTTTTTTTGGGTTTATCCTTTTTACTGTGTATGGTTAAAAGACATGCTCAAGGTTCATTTTTCACTTGTACCACTTTCTGCACAGTTGTGTCCCTAAACAAGAATATTAACAAACATTGCTTAAATACAGTGCTCTTAAATGAATCAATTAAAAATTGAAATTACATCAAACTAAAAATCACACTGCTACAGCTTTAGTAATGATGTTATTTTTGACATGGGATAGGGTAGAATAGGATATTCATGTTTATCCCCGTGAAATCTTCAACCCTTCGGCTAAAAGGCAACGTACTTCACTACTAGACTAAGCTGTCTAACAAACATGACCACAATGTTAAAAATAGGTTCCTATAGTTTTTAATATTACTAATTTATGCAGCTGACAAGCATAATGACGAGATACAACAAACTTTACCAATCCTCTGTCATCAACCTGAAACTACAACCACTAATTGGAAACGAAACCAGAAAAGTCACTTTTGATCTAATAATGCCCAAATATGATGTCATAATGCCAGAAGATCTTCAGCATGAACTCAACCGACTTAACACAGAATTAGAAGATAGTTTAATAGTGAATAACTCCATAGATATTTATTGTAAGTATTGAGTAATGGAATCCATGTTTTATTTATTTTAATTTTTTAAAGTGAGATTACTGTCATTTTTCTGTCTAGGTATAGGCTATGTTGTAGCAGCCAAAAGGTTGCAGCTTTAAAACCTTTTGATTTTTTTCATGTTGTTAAGTACTCATTTCCACATGATTCTGCATCTATCACAACATACATTTTTAAATTGCCTCGACAGTTGTTATTATTACTTTTAGCATAATTTCAAATGGTCAACTTCACCTTATAACAGTGTAACGGACTACTACTATAGGACTGTAATTGAATTTTGTATAATTTAATGTTTTCTCAGTAAATAATAACAACTTTGGGGGCAATTTAAAAAAACAGTGTAATAGACTACTTGACTATAAAACTGTAATTAAATTGTCTATAATTTATTATTTTCTCAGTAAAAGGTGCTTTAAAAAACTGTTATTGTCCAAAATAGGGGCATCAACCTGTCCCTCTCATGTCGGCCCGATGGTCTAGCGGTTAAGTGCGTCGCCTTTCAATCGAAAGGTTGCAGGTGCGAAACTGGTCGCTAGCTAGTCGGTTGTGTCCTTGGGCAAGGCACTTTACGGACATTGCCTGAACCCAGCGGATTAATGGGTTCTACCAAATTGAAGGAACGTGTCTATCATATACAACACACTGCAATAGCTCCGGTAACCCGACGATGGGCGCGAGGTGATCTGACGATTGCCCGTGTGATAACCCCTGGGGTTTTCCCATTCACGGGGATAAACATGAATATCCTATCCTATCCTTGCAAATAGAGCACTATCGAAAAAACTCATCACGTTTTCATTCCACAGTCAATCTTCCCCCACTTCCAGTGATAGTGGAGCTGAATGGAGAGATGTCATACAGTGGCTTACCTGCCCTCTGGGTCAATGCCGTTATTAAGCAAACAGCCGAATCTGCTGTTTTTGAAATAGAAAAAATTGAAATTCAATCACGGGTTAGGAAGCAAATTTTTAATAAAATATTTATCTTCAGTATGCATATATTAGATAAGGATAGAATATTCATTTTTATCCTCATAAATGGGAAAGCGCAAGGGGCGTGCAATCGTCAGATTACCTCGCGCCCACTATCAGGTTACCAAAGCAGTTCATTGTTTATATTTGAAACTTGTTTTAGTTTTAGTTTAGTCCATTAATCAACTGGGTCAAGACGATGTCTGCTAAGTGCCTGGCCTAGGGACAACTGACTTAATAACAATTAGTTTGGATCCCACAATGCTTTGACTGAAAGGCGGTGCACAAACCCACCAAGCTATTCGGCCAGTCACAAAGCTGTTTGGTCGAAAACATTTATTTTTTCAGAAAAGAGAAACTTAGTAGTTTTTACAGAATTGTATTTGCCTACCCGGTTCCCCTACAGTACTGGTCCCGCTTAAATGCACACTCTTCTTCAGGGCTCTATATCATTTGATCTTAATTAAATTTGATTTGCTCATTATTGTTTTTTCTCTTAGGTTTGGCGGCCGCGTCTGCTTTATTTATTAAAAAATATATTATTTTTTTAATGCCATGTTTTAATGACTGTTTGTTTTGCCGCTTTTTCCTGTTCCTGCGTCGTAATTTAATTTGTTTGCAATTTCTTAATACTGAGGCAAAAAATGAATAAACTAAAACTATCCATTTTAACTAACATCTTTCCACAGTTAAACAGAGCCTACCAGGAATCAAATATCGATGCTTCTGTGCTTGTGCAATACTTTTCCCCTTTCCAAAGTGACGGTCTCACGGCTCATTTTGTCGTTACAACTGAACTCAAATACAGTGAGGCAGTACAACCAGTGCTACAGCAGTTTGCCAATTGGCAGATGACTCGACCAAAGTATGTATTCTTGTTAGTTAAATAATATTTTATAAATGCATATTTTTCATCTTAATTCCTGTAAATAATGCAGTAGTTCTTAAATCTTGCTTTTTTATTTCATTTTTTATTGAAAAAAGGAAGTAGTTCCTAAATCTTGATTTTTTATTTCATTTTTTATTGAAAAAAAAGGAAGTACTTCTTAAATCTTGATTTTTTATTACAATTTTTTATAAAAAAATAATGCAGTACTTCTTAAATCTTGATTTTTTTTATTGCAGTAAATTTATTACAAATATTCAGCAGAATAATGACACTCAGAAAATACAAGATGAGTAAACAAATAATCAATCCCATATTCCCACAGTATCACAGTCATACCAAGCAGTATCTTCATTCCAACTTCACGGGTTTTACTTGGGGAAGCTTTCGTGGCAAACGTAACAGAAAACGAAATCCAGGAGCTTCTTGCGCTTCCAATCAACAGCACCCGGTTTACCGAGTTGTCTAGTAACCTCCTGGAGCTTTACAACAGGAATGTGGGACGTGCCACCAGGATTAGAAATCTAAGGATAACAAAGTAAGCATTTTTGTAAAGGATTATTAATTTTTTTTTTTTGCATTTTGGGGAGGATTTTTAAATTTGTTTTATTATTTTTACATTTGTGTGGAGAATGATTGAGTTTGTTTTATTTTTTTGAATGTGTGTGGAAGATTATTAAATTTGTTTTATTTTTTTGAATTTGTGTGGAAGATTATTGAATTTGTTTTATTTTTTTGAAGGTGTGTGGAGGATTATTGAATTTGTTTTTATAATACCAAAGCCGTGCAATAAATAATGCCATGAGAAAAATATCATTTTCAATTGTGCTTTTAATGGGTTTAATGTTAGATTTAAAGTACTTTTAACTTATTTCAGGCAATGAAGAATTTTTTTAATTTAACTTGTCAGAATTTTTTTTTTTAGACTGTTGTTTATTTTGTTTGGAAGTTATTAACACAAAATACCTTCTATCAGCGTGTTCCAGACAACAAGTGAAGAACTGAAAATTTATTTTGAACTTGGACTCCCAGTCAATGATAAAAATGATCCGTTCAATATGACAATCGATTTTAGATCTATTTTAGGTCGCCAACCAAATGCCACAGGTATGAACCAAGTTCTTCAACATTTTAACCATGACATTAATCAGTTTTTTGTTGTATTCTGATTTTGTCGAGTACCAACTACCTTAAACAGGCAAACAAACACAAGGTATTTACAATTAGCTGGCGCGGGGAATGTAGGAATGTTGAGGGCGTGGGGGAGTAATCATTATTAATCAACGGAGGCAACACAATAAACTAAGGAATAGTTTACACAATACAACATTTTTATTGAACGCTTTTGGTTTATTAATGGTTATAAAGATTACATTACACTTGTACAATGTTATTCAATATTCGCATCTATTCCGGTGAAGCATTTAGTCAGCTTCCTTAGGACACCAGTCGACTTAACCAATATATCTCGGATCCATGATAGCTCGGGACACTGGAGTAATGGGCCTATGGCCTAAATTTCTGGTCCCGGGCTATCATGGACCCATACATACAAATATAATGTATCATGGCCTAAATTTCTTGCCCCGAGGATACAGTGAAACCGCTAATAATGTAATGTACAATATTATTAAATAGGTAAAATGCTAATTATATGTTTGCTTAATTTGTGCTTCATTTTATTTCCTTTCCATTAATTTTCGTGTTATTTCTACACAAAATAAAAATAACATTATATAACAAAGTATAAAAAACAACTGAACATTTTACTTTTGCATTATCACAACTGTACAACTAAAAAATACTTTTACCTCCTCCAAATTTGTAACATTTCTATTAACATTTTCCACAGATCCAGTTCGCTTGGACCCGACGAATATAAACATCACTGTTTACTTGGCACCACCACCAAAACCAATCGGTAGGTTTATGTATCTTTATGTAAGGAGAATAGGATAGGATATTCATGTTTATTTTATCTCCGTAAGTGAGAAAATCAAGAGGGTTAACACATGGGTAACCGTCAGATCACCTCGCGCCCGTGTTGTGCATGATTGAGACTTTCAATTTGGTAGAAACCATTATTCCTCTGGGTTTAGACAGTTTCTGTTAAGTGCCTTGCCCAAAGACACAACCGACAAGCTAGCGACCAGTTTCGAATCTGCAACCTTTTCGTTAAAGGCGACACACTCAACCACTAGACTAATCTGTCGGTAAATTACAAAACATAATACAACAGTTTAGGGATTTATAACTGCTTCCTCTTGGCAATAGTTTAGTAAACTTTTCTTTACATCCAGACAGGTTTAATGGATTTTTAGAGCTATGTGTTTATTGTATCTTGGGAAGCAACACATGTTAAAACTATTATTTCAAATACGCAGCCCTTCAGATGGCAATTTGATTAAATATTTATCTGTATTAGCAGAGACACCAAAATAGCATATTAGTAACCAATACATACAAACTAAAAATAGCTCTGAAAATGTTAAAAGTAATGCAAAAAGTAACTCCCGTGATGGAAAATTATGACGACTGTAATCAAAGAATTGCTATCACTGTCTGGATATTTTATACTTTTTATTACTAAGTCTACAATTTACCTGCTAAGTTTGGCGAACTTAGGTGATCTGACTTTCCCATGTGTTAACCCCCATGGTTTTCCCATTCACAGGGATAAACATAAATATACTATCTTATCCTTCACATTACTCTGAAAATCCCATTGACCAAAGACATTCGAGTAGCCAGTTTAGAATCCTATCTTATACTGCTAGAAAAATCACTATTCCACATACCTATTCGGCTAATCTAACTTAGAAGATACAACCTAACTTACAACCTACATTTCAGTGACTTTTACGGGTTCACTTACATTTCCACTCACTCCACCAACTATCAATGTTGTAAACGCCATGGTAAACAACGCAAGTGAAAGCTTTCAATCCCAAGTTCTACGATGCAATGCCATTGTGAGTTACAACTTTTTAATTCAACCTATTTTAAACTGTAATTTTTTAGGATTAAACATGAAATATTTAATTTTATGGAAACATTTTTGGCATTTTTTGAAACATATTTTCAGTAGCATTGTTTTCTGATGTAAATTTTAATTTTACCGGTATATTTATACTTTGTTTATAAAATATCAACAACACTGCCATGCAATTAAAGTTAAGTAAGAACATTGTATATTTTAATATGCAACATTACATAACATCCCTTTATGCCCAGATATTTTGCCTAAAATAACTTTTAATACATTTTTTTACTTCCCAGTTGGAGCAAGTTGCCAACCAATACAAGGACATTCATAAGATCCAAGTTGAAACCCAATATTTTGCCCCATATGGTCTACGGGGACTTACAGCCCATTTCAGACTTCACTCAACCAACCACAACACTAATGCTTTGCGCCAAAGTTTGGTCAATTTGGCACCATCCAACCAGTAAGATTTGCTTTTGATTGTGCAATGAATAGTTGACTGAAAACAGCCTCTCACACTTAAACAAGCATCTTGACCCAGTGTATTTTTACAGATATTTGCCTGACACATATCAAAAACATTTTACAGATATTTGCCTGACACATATCAAAAACATTTTACAGATATTTGCCTGACACCTATTAACAACATTTTTACAGATATTTTCCTGACACATATCAAAAACATTTTACAGGATTTTTATTTGACTTTGTTTAACACATTTAAAAGATATTTGCTGTTGACTATATTTTACAGATAAAGGCAATACCTTAAACCAGTATACTAATCTGTTGGTAAAATACAAGACTCAACGCTACAGTTTAAGTAATTATAACTGTTTTCTCATGATGATAGTTTACTAAACTGTATCCACAACCAGTAAGGTTTAAAGGATTTTTTTAGCTATGTGTGTGTTGTAATTTTTATTTTAAAGATATTTTGCTTAACTTCATTGGCAACATTTTACAGGTATTTGCCAGACTCTGTTGAATTGCCGTCCATCCGCCATTTTTTCCTGGAGTCACTTGTCCAGGAAATGAACGAAACAGAGACAGAACAGCTCTTGGACAACGGCAGCCAATTATACGGCAAAGTGATTACAGCTGTCAGTGAAAAACTAGTGCAGGATCTCCCTTCTTATCATCAGCTGCAGTTGTTAGGT
>CH003398.1:111611-143482 GCA_000149265.1 Ciona savignyi
AACCCAGGAGGTTCTGGTTGCTGTATGTGAATTTGATTTATTAAATTTGGAAACTATAACCGGACTTGGCCCAATATCTTTTTATAAGTCATGCTAAATACAAGCTGTGCATACAAGCTGTTCATGCTAAATACAAGCTGTACATATACAAGCCTGTAACTTGTACAATATACAAGCCTGTAACTTGTACATTATACAAGCTGTGACCAATACCTTGTACAAGCTTGTGACCAATGTCTTATACAAGTGTGTGACCAATATATTATACAAGATATAACCCTGTAATCTAATGGATTAAATTAAATTGTTATTATTACTGTTAAGTTTTCTTACCAAGATATTTCCTATCTACTTCATAAACTGAAAACAGCAAAATTATCTCAGATGGATAAGGCTTTTTCGGAATTAAACAACACTTATGAGATTAGCGACGCAGATTATGAAGTTTCACCAGATGAAGATGACCCAGATAAGAAGAGTTTATTAAGGGTAAGTTATCACATGCTCGCAGTCGTGTTGTTGGGCAAAAGCAGTGTGTAAACTATTTGTTTTTGGTATGAATAGTTTTATACTACTATAATATAAATATATAGTTAATGTAGTAACTAGATGCACCTCAGCTACAAATATGTGAGTGTAAAGATGGTCATGATGAAAATTCTGCTTCAACTGCTACTGTTTTTACTGGTTTATATTACTGGAATGAAAATAAGTGTCTGTAACAAAAAAATTATATATTCTATGCTCAGTATGCTCAATCTGTTAAAGCGTTGGTCGTAAGCTGAGAGAGAGTTTGTTTGAAACCAGTTGCTTTCTAGTCGTTAGTGTCTTTGGGCAGGACATGTAGTGGATGGTGCCTAGACCCAGTTGTTCTGAACTGAAATATTAAAAGCTTCTTTATTACATTGCAATGGCTCTAAAACACAATAGTTAGCGCAATGCAATCTGGCGATTTTCTGTCTAATAATGACCTATTTGTTTTCCCATCTAAAACAATAATTTTAAACAACAATTTAATATTTTGGGTGTATTTGGCTGAATTCTTACCCTTTACATTACATGAATATGGGGGGGTCCAAAGTAGCCACCACCACCGGGACCAAGAATTTTGGGCATAGAAGGCCCATTAATTCTAACTCTTGTTAAAATTAGAATTATTATATATTATTAGAATTATGAATTATTATAAATTTTGCCTCCCAGGTGAGCTTCAAAGTTCACATCCGAAGTGTTCCCTTCTACAATGACACAGCTGGTGAGGTGCCAGGTTACGAAGTGGTAAATGATGAGGTGCAGAATACGTTCCGGAATGTTCCAGAAACAATTACGCTGAGCAGTGGAAACATCAAGCCGGACAGAACATTTATCGGACGTAAGTTTTGAAAAATAAATTAAAAAATTTTAGGTCTACTTTACTTTCTTCAGCTGTTAAGAATTGGCTTGCATCTGGTTTAGTGATAATTCATGATCACAGTTAATTTACTGGAGCTGATACAGCAGTGTGTTACATGGATAAATGTTGGGCAGAATAGGATAATTATATTTTATATGTTAATGGAAAACGAAAGGGGTAAGAATATCTTTAACCCAATTAATAATACACTCAAACACAATCGTCAAAAACGCACTTGATTTCCATAGCAAAGATTTTCAGCCGTCGGTAGACAAGCAACTCTCTAACCAATTAAGCTTTTTGCTGGCTTGCTTAGCTGAATCGGGGTTAGGGATCTAAGCGCTTGATTCAAGCAATAATGTAGTAGCTAAAGGCACCCCAGCTTAATTGCTTTACACACAATTATGTGACCAGACTATCTGCAATTCAGATGAGCCTCTTTAACCAGTTACCTCATAACCAACCATCCCCATTCACAGCATTCAACCCATGCCTTGATGACTTACGCCAGTACTGCCACACAAAAGCATATTGCATTGGGAACATGACAACAGGCACATATACATGCGTTTGTAAAACTGGATTTGTCGACGCCAACCCCAACCTGCCAGGAAGAAACTGTACCACACGTAAGAATCTAATACTATTTTAATCCAATTGGTACTTGGAAATTACAAAACAACACAATTAAAATTTGGACATAATACGTTTATACTGTAAAATCTTTTACTGTAAAATAGTTTATATGTAAATTCTTTTATGTACCTTTACAGTATTTGTTTTACAATTTTTTCTGTCTGCTTTTTTTTCAAGGAAAAAGTAATGGTGCATATAAACCATTTGCTGATTTTATGAGTTAGGTGTGTGTCTTCTCAACAACATAATTTAAATCTTCTCAACAACATAATTTAAAAATTCTCAACAACATAATTTAAATGTTTCTTCTGGTTTAAAATCTTTCGTGTAAAACAGTATCTGAATGTAATTTAATTTCTCCTATGCTTTCAGCTGCTCAAGGAAACGTGATGGTGCTGATATTGATCATACTTGCTGCAGTTATGCTGGCTGTGATCATCGCACTTGCATACATGGTCTACCGCAAAGTCACTGCGTGAGTATTTTATCCAGCTGGTTAGCTTTATCAGAAGTAGTAGGTAGTTTTGAATAAACAAGTCTTTAAAGAAGGAACTTAATGGATATTTATCACCTGAACCCAATAGATCTTAATCCTATGCAATACACTAAAATCGCTCTGGTAAACTTACAGTGGACATGAGGTAATCTGACGATTGCCTATGTAACGACATACTGCATTTTTGTATTCTCAAGGCCACGAGGTAATCTGACGATTGCTCTGTTATAACCTGCATGCATTTTTTTATTCAAAGTATTAAACTAAAATATGCACAGAGAGATCTTAAACATAACCCAATATTGCAGACAAGCGAGTTTCTCACCATCAGCAGCTCCACACAACTCCGTTTGAAACCACCGTCAAGATATTTATTTCAATTTTGACAAGCAATCAATAATAAATTAGCATGGATCTTTTAATACAATTCAAGCAATGAAACTGATCGAAAATTTGGATATTTTGGATACTCAATAAATTCAATTGGCACAAAACTTGTGGTTGATTTTTTATTTCAAAATCGATTCGAGTATTTTACCCTCAATCCACAAAAAAATTCAAAATTTACTAAATGATACATAATACTTAGTAAAAACAAAAGTTTAGGCATAGAAATAACAGTAATAAATCTTTGTGTAAAACAGTAAAAAATAATAAAAATCTAACCATTTATATTAAAAAAATTTGAGTAAAATATTAAGAAATAAGAATAAAAAAGTCTAATCAACTCCAACATAATTTAAAAAGCATACAGTACCATATGGAGCAGCGTAGTCACTAATCTCTGTAGATAGTTGTGTCACAGTTAGTACATTAAAATTTGTCAGTTACATTATTGGGAGTCAACTGTGTCATTCACAGATACAAAATGCATGCACAACACCGACGTCATTACTTAAAACTAGTCGATTCATAAGAAAAAAGTGATTAATAACACATGTCGTCAATTTAAATATTAAAATTATAAATTTGTTGAATGCCCATGAATAACAATCTCGAAATTCCAAAAAAACTTGTATGTATACTGAAGATTATTAGTTCAAAACCTACCATATGCTATTTTTCAGCAATTCTGTGTTGCACCATATCACCTGATGGTGACTGTGCGTTTTAAAATATCTTACACAAAAATTGCGGCCGATAATAACCACAAAATTAATTAAATCTTCTACCTATGCTCAGAATGTCACCCGACCCTGATTTTCAGGGGAATGTTACTTCTCCTCATTTACCTGCATGCTAGGGGGGATATTCACTGTCACCCTTGTAACCCCACGTATATCGACCTCATCCTCCACGATCGATGAATCTTCAATCGCAGCGAGGTTGATGTTTCCCTCACTTGCGCTCTTCTGTAGAGATTGGGACTCAAGTGTCAAGCTCTCAACCTCGGATGTGATTTTCAAGCTCTCGACCGCAGATGTGACGTTTATTTCATCTTCGTTTAAACGTGGATCCTCTTCTTGTGGGTCTTTGACTGCAGGAAGTTCGTCCTTGGTATCTGCTTCTTGTGGTTGGGGCTCAATGGAAACCTCATTCTTTGGGTCTTTTGCATCCGCGACATGTTCACCTGCATAATAGCAATATATTTATATAAGAAACACGACTATTCTGTACACTGTGGTTTTGACAGTACAGATGGGGAAAACTAAAATGGAGAAAAGCGGGAAGAAGGGAAACTGCTCACCAAAATGAATATGAGGACATTGGAGTTAGGTGTAAACTTGGATTTAAAGTTAGGGTTAGTTCTGGGGTTGAAATTAGTTTTTAGGGAAGGGTAACGTCTACTACTTATATAACACGACTATTCAGAGCACTGTGGTGTTGACGGTACGGTTGGACGTTTAAAGGTGCAAAGCATAATGTCCACTTAATTTTAAACACAAATGTTTCATAGTTAAAGCTAGCAATTACTTTTGGCAGCTAGATGACACATCACCTAATGGCATTACTTATAGTCACTAAATTTACTGCAAAATTAAGATAAGATGCGATTCTAATTTTTAGCATTGGTAAGGTAATTGCAGAAGGAGGTGATGTTATAGTATAGATTAGCGGTGGTATTACAGTAGGTTGAAATCAAAGAAACATAGATTTTAATCAACCTGTTAAATAAAACTGACAAATGTCTGATTTTGTACCTACCACCATTCAACTAAGGAAACACACATATATCAGAGCTAACTGGTGTAACTAAGAACACATAAACCTTGATTTCAACACACTGTTATTGTTATGTTAACCTCTTCTATTTATACAAAGTTATTGGTGTATGAACACAACCTTACCATTAAATGGAATAGTTTCCCCACTTGGAGGATTGTATTGTGTCTCGGAATCCGTGACTTCAGTGTTATTTCTATGGGTTGGGACTCGATGTGGGGTTTCCCCATCTGCGATAATTTCTTTGTCGTCAGCCATGTTTATTTTATCATGATTCTGGGTAGGAGTTTCATCACACAGTTCTTCCTCTGGTTGAGTTTGCCGTTCACGCTTTGTGGCATCTTCATCAGTGTTGCTCTGCCGAGGTATTTCTCCGTCCGCAATCGTCGCCGTTGGGATATTGACGACCAAACTTTCGGATTCCGGGTTGGAATAACGACTGGTTCTCGATACAGCGGATGATTGGGGTCGGGAAGAGGATTTCCTGCTGCTGTTGAATTGGTTGGACGGTGACGTGTTGCGCTTCGGTATGCCTAGATCACGGTAGATTTGGTGGATGTTTTTATCAAGATTAAGACGAACTGAATCTCCCTGCAACTGTAGTTTGTTTGGTTTTGCTGCGGTTGGAGAAGTGTTTCCAGTGGAAATAGCGGGGCCTGAATATCGTATGGTAGAAACTTTAGAACGTTTGAAATTCTGCGGAATTACGAGGTTTGATTTACCAGACGATCCACCGAGACTGATCCCAACTATACTAGCCCCGAGTTCTTCACCACTAGGAGCACTGCTGGGCTTTACGGCTTGTGTAACAGGTTGCGTGGGGTTTCTTGGTTCAATGATGTAAGCAGGCGCTGTTTTTTGGGTCGGGATATTTATTTGCTGCGAAATTTGAATGAAACCGGATTTTTGAATCAGGTCTTGGAACTTGACTTCAGCATCAAAAGGTTCCACTTTGCTTTGTAGTTTTTGTGTGATATCTTTCTGGTTGACAACAGCTTGCTTCTTCCTAGGAAATTTGAATCCAGCGAAACGAGGTGCGGATCGGGCGCTTCGAGAGAGATGAGATGATCCAATGTTCCGTTCAAGGGGTGATTCTACAAGATTTAGTTTATTTAGGATAAGATAGGATATTAATGTTTGTCCCGTGAATGGGAAAATCATGGGTGTTAACATACAGGCAATCAGATTATCTCGGGTCCACCGTCGGGTTACCAGAGCTATTGCAATTAACCTTTGGGTTATATATAAACTTAATGCTACAGAATAGGATAGGATATTCATGATTATCCCCGAGAATGGGACAACCAAGTGTCTTAACACACAGGAAACAGTCTTAGAAATGCGGCAAAGGGTTTTGTTTTGTATCTTACATACCAGGTTCATTATGCTCAACCATGCTTCTTGGAGAAGTTGCAGGATAATGTGAACTCTTTACTTCTCGTCTTGCAAAAACCGGCCGATCTTGACCGGGTCTTTGTTTCAACCCCATTCGGGCAAACTCGGACTTGAAAAAGGGTGACATCGGGGTTTTTGGGGAGTTAAGGGGGACTGTGGTCTTCACCCCCGGAGTAAAACTGGGTGATGTTTCGAAGCCGTGTCGATTCTGAGGGAGTTTTATTGTTAATGATGAATTGCTTGACATTTAGTTTAGTTTATTCATTTTTTGCCCCGTTTTTAAAAATGACAAACGAATAAAATCACGACACAGGAGCGAGAAAAAAGATGGCAAAACCAACAGTCGTTAAAACATGTCATTAAAAAAAGGATATCATTTAATAAATAAGGATCTGTGACCTAAGCCAAATATTTATAGGATAGGATATTTATGTTTATTCCCATGAATGGTAAAACTAAGCGGGTTATCAAATAGGCAATCAACAGATTACCTTGCGCCAACTATCGGGTTACGGAAGCTATTGCAGTGTGTAGTGTATGATTGAGACGTTTCTTTAATATAGTAGAACCCATTAACCCAATGTCCGTTAAGAGCCTTGCTCAAGGACACAACTGTCTAGCTATAGACCAGTTTTCGAACCTCCAACCTTTCAGCTGAAAGACGATGCACTAAACCCCCACACTAATCTTTATTTTTTTCTCTTTCTTACAGCAATAAAGAAAGCAGGGTCACGAAAGGCAGGATAAATGGCAAAACTAAATTTAAAACCCTGTTTATATTTGTGGATAAAGAAAATTCCAAACCAACCACAGTATACTTAACTAAGTTTTATGTGGTTATATCTAAGTCTTGTTTAGTTGCATCTGTATTTTCAGATTTAACCTTTCTTAACACACTAGAATAAAATAGAATATGCATCTGCATTTTCAGATTCTACCTTTCTTAACACATTAGAATAAAATATTAGATGTATCTGCATTTTCAGATCCTACCTTTAACCACACATTACCATAAAATATTAGATGTATCTGCATTTTCAGATTTAACCTTTAACCACACATTACAATAAAATATTAGATGCATCTGCATTTTTAGATTCCACCTTTTCAACACATTAGAATAAAAATATCAAACTCACAGGAGATGTAGGAGTGGGGGGGTTGGGTCCGTTACCCACATTATATCCTTCCTCCAAACCACTGAGGTTAAGTGCACTCACTGGAACTGATGTCCTGTTTATGGGAATATGCCCACCAGTTAAGATTTCAAACTTTTTAAGCTTTTTTTCTCTTGTGTACTTTAAAATACAGTATTTAAATAATAAGGTTAAGTGCACTCACTGGAACCAGAGTCCTGTTTAATAAAATACACCAACCGATTAAAATTTCAATTTTTTAAGCTTTTTTTTCTTAAAATACACTATTTAAACATTAACTTTAAATTGAAAAAAAAGGAGATAACTACAATTGAAAGAAAATTTAATTACAATATAAGAAAAGAGAAAAAAAGAATTATAGTATGTCATATTTCGTTATAGCATGTCATATTTATACATAACAGAAAAAATTAATAGCAAAAAGGAAAAAAAATCAAAGTTCGTATTAAAATAGTTGTTTAACATTATGTAAGACAGAGTTATTGCCTGATTTTTTTGACAGGAAAAGTCGCTTAAATAGTATTCATAAAGTCATGCAGAATGTAATACAATGTACCTGTGAGAAGGCTGGATTTCTACATTGCTTATCACAGCACCCGGCTTCACTGGGAAACTGTTTAATGTTACTTTCCTGCAATGTAGATAATCAGACTTTATATTTTGTTTAACCCACTGAACTTGACACGAGTCATACCAGGTTAGATACATAATAGTATGACAAGTCCAGCGGTTCAATGGGCCGCCTTTCAACCGAAAAAGTACAGGTTTGAAACTGGTCGCTAGATAGTTGGTTGTGTCCTTGGGTAAGGCACTTAACGGACATTGCCTGAACCCAGCGAATTAATGGGTTCTACTTAATAGTAAATCATGCACAACACACTGCAATTGCTCCAGTAACCCGACGGTGGGCGCGCTTAGTGTTAACCCCCCTAGTTTTCCCATTCACAGGGATAAACATGAATATACTATCCTACACTTAGGCATTTATCATAATCTCATATAGACTTGTGCATGATAATGATTATAGTTACCTGCTTGGAGTTTTACTGAGTTCAGCAATGCCGACCGCAACCGGTACAGTCACTTCACTATATCCGTTCTGTACTTCGTTATCATTAGCGCGAGCTGACAGCTTCATGTTGTAAGCTGCCTCTTGCCGCAATGCATTAAGTTCTTCTTCACTCACGTCATCAGTTTTGCTGCGACGACCTTCTAAGTGGAACGGTTTGGTTTTTAGAATCAATTTGCATAAAGGCTTCTGATATGTGGAATTGGTAAGTTCATAAACGTCAAATCATGAAAGGGAAAGTTGGTATAGCACTCTATGACTACAGATTAGGAACAAAACATATATTCAGGCTTATTAGCTTAATGTTTTACATTTCCTTCCAGCCAAAAGGTTGTGGGGTTAAAACAAGTTACAAGATAGCTGGTTGTGTCCATGAAGAATGCAGTTAGTGGAAATCGCTTGGGTCAAGTAGATAAATAAAACTGAAGCAATGTGGTCATCATATACAATGTTGCAATAGCTGGACTCTAACCCAAAGGTGGCTGTGACTTATCAGACACTTACAATTAATGAATATCCTCTCCTAATGTAACACAATAAATCAAACTATAAGCAGGTAGGCATTTATAAACACGATTTTTATTTCAAAAGTAATTTAACCTTGATTGTCTGAATTCACTCTCATTTTAGAAGTTTCTTCTCTGTGTTTTAGATAATCAGTGAATGAGCGCGGTTTGTAGTTGGTTCCACTGTGTTGCTCACTAGTGGGGTACCTAAAGAAAGTTGAAATTTTAAGAAATTTTAAAATGATTTTATTTTTTTATGTAGTTTTTATTTTAAAGCATTTTTGTATTTTAAAAAATAAGCCGGTCAGCATTAGTTAGTTTGGTTAGTTTGGTAAACACACTCACACCATGATACACACACACACGCACCATGATACACTAATACACACACACACACACCATGATACACTAATACACACATGGTGAGAATTAGTTTCCAAAAATCCCTCCACCAATAAGGAAAATAACCGCAACCAATCACTAAACAACTAGTCTTATACATACGTCATAAATGAGGAATTCGGACGAAACGGAGGCTTCACATTAAGGTCTTTGTCAACGGCTGACACACTAGAGTGAGGACGGTACCCAGAGGTGGTTGTGTGTAGGAAGTCAGCCGACAGGTTATTGTACGATATCAGTTTGTTGAATACCACTGGTAGCGACAAGTTCACAGCCTGTGAAAAATGTTTTGTTTGGTATAATCTGACACATTATTAGTTAATGGTTACAGTCGAAAAATAATTGGTTTAATGATCACCAGAAACACCAGTTTTATTGCACCACCTAAAACTAAACAAATATTAAACCAAATGCACAATTTAAAACTGGAAGACTAGTCCACTAACACAGATACAGAAATTGAAATAGGTGAACATTAAAATGATTGTGCATATGTAAGATATGCTATAATATTCAATAATTAATCCTTCAATGCAGATTTTTTTCTCCAATAGTTAACAAATCCAACATAAAACAAAATTTTCTCCAACAGTTTTTTCTCCAACAACACACAAAATCACCAAACCTTCCTTCCGAAGTTGTCATTCTCCGTGTTCGCTTCCAGGACTTTTGTGTCTTGTTTTTCCAACTGCTTTTCCCAGGATAGCGGTTCATTTTCCTCCTCCAATTGTTCAATTTCCTGCTTTGCTTTCCCTGCTTTCCGCATGGTCTCCATTAATTTCTGTCTCCATTTCTCCTTAGTCATCCAAAACGAAGGTGAGGTCCCTTCCAGAACCTTCCAAACTGCTTCGTCATCTTTTTCGATCCTGACATTCGGTTTTTCACCTCCGCCGCTGGATGTAGTGCACGAGGTCCCCTGTGTAGACGATCCAACATACGGGTTGGGTGTTCTTGCCGATCCAATGTAACGAAGGAGGCTGAAGTTAAGGCTTTCGTTCTCGTCTGATGTTTCAACCTCTCTCTGCTTCTGGGAGTTAAATTCGCTTCCAGAATGAGAGGAATTCCTGCGTTTTAATTTCTTTTGTAAGTGAAGGGGAAAACTAAAAGAAGGGAAAGTAGGAAGGATTCCTAAAATGAATTTTAGGGCTTTAGAGTTGGTATTAAACATGGGATTAGTGTTTAGGAAAGGGTAAAAATTAATTTCCATAGTTTTGGTTAGCAGTTTCCCTCCTTCCCGCTTTACCTCCTTTTAGCATTGCCCAGCAGTAAAGCATTTTTCCGCCCAGGTCGGTTAAAATGACTCAATATTCTGGTAAAACCCACGTCTGGTAAAACTGACTAAATAAAAAGTAATGCATCCTTATTTTAAATCTGGACTTGGGTAACTTAAATATTTGTCCGGCCTGTTGGTCTAGCGGTTAAGTGCGTCGCCTTTCAATCGAAAGTATGCAAGTGCATTTCCCCTTCACTTACAAAAGAAATTAAAACGCAGGAATTCCAAGGCACTTTACGGACATTGCCTAAAACCAGCGGATTAATGGGTTCTACCAAATTGAAGGAACGTGTGAATCATATACAACACACTGCAATAGCTCCGGTAACCCGACGATGGGCGCGAGGTGATCTGACGATTGCCCGTGTGTTAACCCCCTTGGTTTTCCCATTCACGGGGATAAAGATGAATATCATATCCTATCCTTAAAAATTTATATAATTGATTTGTACATTTATTTGAACAAATCTTTGTTGTCTTACTTGGATTTTAGGTTTATAAAATCATTTATACAACACTGTGGATTTTAAACTATACCTCTGGAGGTTGTAAATTTTAAAGTAAGTATAAACAGATAATTAGTGGAAGGTCCTGTTATCCTGGCTTAGAAATTATGCTGGTTACAAAAAAACCTTTTGGATAATCTAGTGAAATTGAGTTCGAAAAAAGACCGTGTAAAAATGGATCTAGTACAGGTTAAGCTATCCAAGTGTTGCAATAGGTGTAATGAAAACAGATACAAATCTGTAGTTGCAAAACTAAGTAAATATAATTAAAACTTACACAATAGATTCTCTTCCACTGTCATCATCATCATCAGACCAACTTTCATTGATATCAGTGGTTGTATCATCAGTGTGGTTTGCAACCTTTAAAGGTTGAATTAAGATTAAAATCGGTTTTGACCCTTTAGAGAATAAAGCTTAGCATTTTACTAAAACAATAACTACTGTATATTCGTGTTTATTCCTCTGAATGGAAAAATGCAAGTGTCGTTATTACATATCATCAGTTCCCATCATGCCTAGCATTTACAGTGAGTTGTGTATCATTGAGACATTGAGACACTGGGTTTAGTTAATGTTCTGCAAGTGCAATTTCCAAAGACACAACCGATTGGTAAGCGACAAGTTTTGAACCTGCAACCCTTCAATTGAAAGCCCACAGACTAATCCACCTCGCGAATTGGGCACACATATATCGATATATAGTTGAATTTAGAGTGTGTTAATTTAGTTTTGTCCGGGGTTCTACCAAATTGAAGGAACTTGCCTATCATATATACAACAAACAATAGCTCCGTTAACCCGACGGTGGGCGCGAGGTAATATAACGATTGCCCATGTGTTAACCCCATTAGTTTTCACATGGATAAACATAAATATCCTTTCCTATCCTACTTTGTAATAATTACCTTCATTGAGTTTGAAACAACTTTCCCATTGATTCCAATCCTTATACTTGGATTTGCTTCCAATTGTTGAGCCACCTTATGACTCACTCTCGATTCAATGGAGTAAAACTCGCCTTTCGATTTTTCTATGATTGAGGGAAAAAATAAGAATAAACCCGAATTGTACCCTTGACCAATAATTATAAAAAGATAATGATCTTTTTGTAATCATTGCCTTAACCATACTTAATTTATATTTAAAACTTTACATAAAAGGTTAAAAGGAAATAAAAATATATGTTTGTTTGAATCAATTTCAACTGACTAAATGTCACAAACTTAATAGAATGGAATGTGGTATATTTATTTTTTATTCGCATGTAGAATTCTATTTTTTGTGCCTAGTACAGTTTCTAGAGCAATTGCAGTTTAGAATATATTTAGTAATACCACAGTAAATTCATAGGTTACACCAATATATGCTAAAAAACATTTATAATACAAAAAAATCACTAAATAAAGTGTAAAGAAATCTGACAATTGACCTCCCAGTCACATTTTATTTACAGGGAAAAAAGAGGAATAACTTTATGTAATATATGCTGAAGGGAATAGAATCATTGGTAAACTAAAACTGTAAAAATTTTAATTTGCCTGTAAATGCGGTGAGAACCGGTTTATACTTGATGGGATCTGTGGCTGCAAAGGTGTACCATTGTGCGCTGTTTCCAAACTCTGGTGCAGCACCTAACTGCCGTTCGTATCTATAAATAGATTTGACATTTTTACAAATGCTGCCATCTATTTTAAATAATATAAAATGACTACGTTATGCTAGAATATTGGTGGATCAATAATGTGCATTTGTTTGGCAGAATCGCTTATGAGTTACTGTGTCGTCTTTAGCCGAATGTTAAAAGTATTAAAACTAAGCACTAGCTTGGCTGTGGAAAGGAACATAAATTGCTATAGAATACCAAGATAAGAGTTTGTGTTTTGAAAGAGTCTTAATTTTAGGTTATGTATCCGTGTGCCTACATGCTGGGGTAAATAAAATAAAAACAATAATTATTGAGATATCTTAGTTTTGTACTTCCAACTTATTCATATGCGTAATACAATTGCATTTCCGTTTGGTTAGGCATGTTCTATTTTGGGGGATGTCCATGGTACACTGCTTAATTAAAATTAGGATAGGATAGAATAATCATGATTATCCCTGTAAATAGAAAAAAAAAATTGGGTAAACACCCGGGCAATCGTCAGATTACCTCGCGTCCACCGTTGGGTTACCAGAGCTATTGCAGTGTGTTGTACATACGCTCCTTCAATTTGGTAGAACCCATTAATCTGCTGGGTTCAGGTAATGTCTGTTAAGTGCCTTGCCCAATGAAACAACCGACTAACTAGCGATCAGTTTTAAACCTTTAACCTTTCGGTTAAAAAGGTGTCGAACTAAATCGCCAGACTAACCGGTCGGACAAGTTACTGGAGCTATTGCAGTGTGTTTTGTATGATTGACACTTGCCCGTTAAGTGCCTTGTCCAAGGACACAACCGACTAGGCTACGTAATAAACCAACATGCTAATCTGTCGGACAATTCTAGTTATGCTTATGTTTCTTGTTGTACAATATATATTTTTTAGAAATTCAAAGTAAATATCCCGTTCTAATCCGGAAATATCGCCGTAAATGCTGAAAATGGCACTTTTTATATTTTTTTCGACGGTGGGAATTCCCCTAGAGTTTTGTTTTGAAATAAACTCGAGGCAAACTGTATTCATGCCAGTTAGGATTTCTAAAAATTCCAATTCCAGATTTAATAACACGTTCTACACAATGACCTAGCGAACTCACATGTCTATCACCAGCGTTACGCAGAATGTTTTAAGTTTAGTTTAGTTTATTTTTGTTTCCACGTTGAAAACAAGAAGCAGGACCTTTGATAAAAATTTAGAAACGGAAAAAAACTGCAAAACGCCAGTCGTTAAATAAAACAAACAATAAAAAATTCAGTAGTCTCAAAATATAGCCTAATTATAGCCTAAAAAGTTATGTTAAAGTGAGCGGAACTTATCATCTACCTCGGGACGGATTTCTTCTCCGCTTGTGGAACGGATTCAACTGTCGACTCCCAACGTGGGACTTTTGCTTCGTTCTCAGATTGGAAGTACTGGCTGGGTGTGGAGTGGGATATTACCCACATGTCGGATTCTAACATCTGATGAATAAGTGGTATTGGTTACATATCATGGTCAAAATGCGTCCGGAAAGGCTCTGAGCGTTTTTTATGCATTGGGCCGTCGTAGAGGGGGTTGCAAGGTGCAGTTTAAAACCATTGAATAAA
Organism: Ciona savignyi; assembly: GCA_000149265.1. Taxonomy (NCBI): domain Eukaryota; kingdom Metazoa; phylum Chordata; class Ascidiacea; order Phlebobranchia; family Cionidae; genus Ciona; species Ciona savignyi. Next base: position 125,843 of record CH003398.1, read on the forward strand.
ATTACTATTTTATCATAGTATTACGACTCCGGGGACTTAATGGGCGAAGGAAGAAAATGACAACAATGTTGGGAAGATACACCTCAGTAAAAGGATAGGTTAGAATAGGATATTAACGTTTATCCCGGTGAATGGGAAAGCAAGGACGTTAACACTCGGGCAATTGTCAGATCACCTCGCGCCCACCGTAGTGTTACCGGGGCTATTGCAGTGTGTTGTGTGTAATAGCCTATACACGTTTTTTAGATTTGGTGTAGAATCAATTAATTCGCTGGATTTAGACGATGTCCGTTAAGTGCCTGCCTAAGGACACATTTGACTAACTAGGTCGAGAGGCGACGGACTTGAACGTCAGACTAACCGGTCGGATAATGAAAATAAGCCTTGAAATATTTCACCTTGACTGTTGCAAAGGGTCCAGGATTTGTCTCCCATTCGCTGCTGTTGGAGACAGCGTTCGGTTTCTTTCGCTGACCGAGAGAGGTATTTGATCGCCTGGGTTGACTGGTAGCCGAGGTTGGAAGCTTTGTTCTTGAAGGCGCTGACCTCGTGTCGCGGGGACTAATGCGTCGAGTCTAAATGATAGGACATTTGATTGCTTGTTAGAGACAGTGGCAAATGAGAAAAGTTTTACAATGATTGATATCAAACACATTATCTCATCTCAACTGTTATAGCTTAAAATACAGCCTAAGCACGTGTCGATTTCTACATAGTACTCTCGTGTTATATAATAAAACAAAAAGAACTAACCTCTCGTGTGGGTCTATGTGTAAGCGGTTTGCTCACAATTCCATGCATCACTTCGTCACGCACGTCACTTGAACCTACGTCAACCCCAGGTGGCGTGAACGACAACCGTTTGACGGTAGTCCGTGTCGACGAAGCGGATGCGAGCGGAGATCTGCGAGATCGCTGTACCGCGTGCAAGACGTGGTTGGCGTAGGTGTCAATAAGTGGGGCGCTCGGCAAGGTTTTGCATGACACAGCTGATCTGGAATGTAAACTTCGTAAAGAACCACTCTCGACCGTTTTTGAATCGCAAAATTGTCATCTTTTCGTTAAATTGTATCTATGAAAATTGCCATAAGATATTTTACCGGAGTGAATATATTCTGATTTGTTTAATGACCAGTTACCCAGCTTTAACTGTTTATCGCCAGCCCAAATTACCATATGGCTCCAACGCGGGCAAATATATTAATAAAAACTAAAAACGTTAAATAACAATAAACGTACACTAAAACCATTATTAAAACCAATACAACGTAAAGAACAACGCGACACGCAGTAAAAACAACGCATACAACAAAACACTCCTAACCTTGGGAATACGCGAAATACCCAAGCATGTTTTGTGACACTTACTCCACAAAATATACCACGGTACACAAAATAAATATTCATTGTAACCAACGGGCATTATTTGCCAGTTACTTACAAATGTTTTAATTTGGATATACTTATTACTCATTTTTATCCCGAATACTTATAACTGAAGTTTATCACTCGAAGTTATTACTCATGTTTATCTCTTGTACTTATTAGTCATGTTTATAGTTTATTTTTATTTTTTTTAGTTCGACGATAAAAACACGAAAAATGCTTAGAGGGTTTGGGAAATAACAGTTGGTATGAAATACGGTTAGGCTATTCGATCAAACATCTTTTATTGGCATTCTAGTTGTCAAATCGATTTTAGTCATACAGTGTACTTAATACTTGAATTGCTTTAATATAGGTCCATTAGAATAAACTTTCTGTTGTTATAGCGACATTTCTGTTGGGTCAGTAAATCGGATACCTTACTTCAGTACAGCCTGTCACTTTACACGCGTTTTACTGTTTAGTGCAGGGGTTCCCAAGCTTTTCTCAGGACGACCCCAAAGACAACTTTCAAGTGTCCAGTGCGACCCAAGGTCAATATATATTTTTTCACGAAACTTTGGACTAGTTTAGAGCCTCTTTCACTGGACTTTTGAGTTTGGTCATGTGGTAGTATTAAGTAAAATAAGCAATAAAACATTTAATCTTTTTATTTTAATTCAAAATTAAAAATAACGAAATTACAAAAAAAAATTGCCTATAAGCCTGTTTTACAGTAAGCCATGGTACAAACTGCTAAATTTAACATGGTTTGTCAAATCTTAGATGTTTTGTACATCCATTATTACCATACCTCACTGACCCCACCGACCCCATGACCTGTTTGCGACCCCACCTACTTATCACTCCGACCCCATTTTGGGTCGCGACCCCTGGTTTGGGAACCCCTGGTTTAGTGTATAAACATTGATACAAGCTACCAAACACGGTAACTCATTGAAAATTCTTATTATCCAAAAATAAGACCAGGAAACCCTTTGCACCTGTTGGTCCGTGTTTGAAAAATAACGACCAACTATACATTTTCTCGTTGAATGTTTGTTAGGTTGTGATTAAGGATTGGAAATTTTTATTGCTGGCTTTACTGGGGACATGACAACAGTGTTCCGCCGTTCCGCCGGTATTGACTGGCGAGATGTTTTGCACAGCCTTTTTTATTTTTTTATTTGAGCAAGGTCCGAAACAATAATGATCTTGCCTCTAAGGCCGTTTTTGTATAATTGGTATATGTATCGGTCGCGTTAACCATTCGGCCACACGAACACACAGCCTCTTCCTACACAGCAATACATCCGGAAACGTATTCAGTGGCAAAGCATTGCTAAAAACAAGGACTAGTATACGTCGGTCGAATTGAAAACGATACGACTGCATTCGGTACTTTTAATTACAACAGGATGGCTTGGGTCGCATGGTGTGTTAGTGTTAGGTTTAGATTTAGGGTTTCGGGTGCCCGATCCAAGCGGTCAAAGCGATCCTGTAGTAATTAGAGGCCCCAACTGTAATAACTACGGATAACATGGATTGGACAATATAAATCGTACCAACGTATAAGGCCGTACAGCAAGCTGTTGGTGCTAGGAATCGAGAGGAAAATTTAGTGTTTGACGGGGTTTCTACACAATTTCATTTGTCTCCTTTAGTGACTGTGATGGATATCAAACCCACACCGCTTCTGGCCTTGACCACCATACTTAACCAATTTATTACAAATGTCAGAAAACAAGGTTAATATTCCTATTTTAAAATATAGAGTCATACATACTTTAGACGTTGGGACGATCGAGAAATTTTCTTTCTGTCTTCGTCGAGTATTTGATCAATTGTCTTTGCAGAGGATGGGTTGATTCGAGATATGCCAGTAAGGCTTATATTGCCACGTAACCTCACCGCTTCGGTGGGGTCGATTGTGTTGTACTTGGCATCTATGTCTCCGAGCGAACGCTAGGGAAAGGCTAACCGTTAGAATCGTTAGTATCAATGGGCAGGACATTAAAGGAATAGGATAGGATATTTATATTTATTCTAGCGAATAGGAAAACGCAATGGGAGTTAACACAAGGGTAATCGTCAGATCACCTCGCGCCCACCGTCGGGTTACCGAATCTATTATAGTGGGTTGTGTATGATTTATACGTTTCTTTAATTTTGGCAGAAAACATTGACCCACTGGGTTTAGATAATGTCCCTTACATGCCTTGCCCATGGATTCAACCGACTAGCTATCGAGTTTTGAATCAGTTTTGAACCTGTTAAACTTCGACTGAAAGGCGGCGCACCAAGCAACCCCGCACTAGGCACTACAAAATATTTTGCCTAAATCCAGTGGATCCAATTGAATCGATCAACAACCACAGTTTTATCGAGTATACAGCACAATGCAGTTTGGATAGGATAGGGTATTTGTGTTCATCCAGGTAAATGGGAACTAACCAAGGGCGTTAATACATGGACAATTGTCAGATTACCTCGAGCTCACCGTAGGGTTCGGGTACCGTCGGGTTACCGGAGCTATTGTAATATGTTGTATATGATACAAGTTCCTTAATTAATCCGCTGGGTTCAGGCAATGTCCGCTAATTGCCTTGCCCAAGGACACAACCGGCTAGCTAGCGAGCAGTTTCGTACCTGCAACCTTCCGGTTGAAAGGCGTTGCACTAAACTACCAGACTAGCCGGTCGGATATTATCATTCCAATTGACGGCGTGATCGAGCAACGGTAATTTTTATATATGGACAGAACATTAAAGAAATAGGATATTTATGTGTTAACCCCCTCAGATTTCCATTCACGGAGATAAACATGAATATCCTATCATATCCTTCTAATTGACGTCTTAATCGAGCAACGGTAATGATGAACAAGTAACTCACATGTCTCGGCTTCTGATGCACAAGAGAAGTATGGGCATCCAAATACTCCAACGCCGCAATTATTTTATCACTCATTCTTAATGATTACTTAAGTAGAGGAACCCGCGGTTGGGCTACATCGAACTAAGATTTAGACAATACCTGTGAATCACACTAAACGTTACTCTCAAGAGGCTTTTAAGTGGGATCAGAAAATGTCGGTGTCTCGATATGGTTGATCTTACGCTAGATGTTAATGACACGTTAATGTAAAATCGCTAAGTCTCTGCTTTAATATACTATAGTATATTACACTATAGTTACACACTAGTTTACTTAACTTTTTGTTTCCACGATGAAAACACGAAGCAGGACCTTTGATAAAAATGTGGAAAACGGCAAAAAAACGACAGTCGTTAGAACACGGATGTGGCCGCTAAACCCTTTCAAAATTCAAATGTGAACAGCGGAAAACCATGGTTTAGTGTCGGACCCGGTAAACGAGTCAGGAGAACTGAAACTAATTGGATGCACCTATTCTGGTGAGAAAAGGTGTAAACATTGCGCCGATAAGGCATATGTGTTTGACTGTACCTTACTTAATATTTAAATAAGGGCCACAGACTTTGTGTTAAATAATCTTTTAAACCCAGAGACAAAACCTAGTCAACTTTAATTGCAGGATGTTCGGTCTTTTATCTTTCGGAATCCACTTAAATCGCTTTAATGGTAAAATTGTCCACTGATGGGTCAACACTTAAGTGCTCTTTAGTTCCACTTAACCAACACTTGATGGGGTAAGTCGGTAACTGGTCAATAAGCTTCCTTATTACCAGTGGTCGTAAAAGTGAATTTGGTTTGTTAAGTGGGTTCATAAATGCAACACAATAATGTAAATTGTCCCTGAGTTTTGGCATACGTTTTTTGTCCATAAATGCAACACAATAATGTAAAGTGTCCCTCAGTTTTGGCATACGTTTTTTGTCCATAAATGCAACACAATAATGTAAAGTGTCCCTCAGTTTTGGCATACGTTTTTTGTCCATAAATGCAACACAATAATGTAAATTGTCCCTAACTTTTGGCATAGGCCTACGCTTTTTGTTTACAGTGGCTTTAAATCATATGCCATTAAAAGCATATAGGATTTATCCTGGGTTATTTCACTAACGAGATACACCATTTTTAAAAGGAACCCTAGGCCTACAATATCATATTGTAGTATCTAGTCATAATCTCTGCATCTACTCAATATTTTTATGCACTTTCTGACATTGATAGCTATAAAACAGATGAATAACAACAGCCTTAACCATCAGAACAACATACACTATTACGTTATGTTAACGATAGCACAAGGTAACTCTAAGTTTAGTCGTTAATTACAAAGAAATGACTATGCCTTATACAGGGCTATGCATAATGCATGTTATCTGGTATTCTTCACTTAATTAAGCTATCATTGTACTAAAGATGATACACCAACTTAATGTAACGTTTGATTTTCGGTATAAACTTACGATTACCCGTATCATATTTTCCTATCTCTGCTGTCACATATGGTTTATATCAACTTTACGCTATATGTAAACACAGTGTTTCGATTGGTGGCAAAAATCAACTTGGAAATGTTGTTATGCTAATTCTAACTCTGCCCTTACTGTAATATTATTTCACACACTTTTTTCGGCAACTTTAATATATGTGTAACGCAGCATAAATGAAACTAGTGGAACAAAATCCATGTAGCTTGTTGCTATGCTAACTTTATCCATGTTCTTTCTACCATTGTAGATCAGAAATATATCTGAACTTTACACTATTTGGTGAAGGACATTTCTAGAAACAGTAGCATGAAATCCAAATTGTCAGATTTCGCTTTCCCTACACCTACAATCACTGTAAATAGCGCATTTTCTTGTATTGAGTTTACGCTAACTGTAGCATGGCCCAAGCTAAAGACATAGCATCCACCTGGCCAAAATCGGCGTTGTGGTAGCGGATCACCTACCAACCGAACACAATACACTTTATCGTCGGAACACGAGCCAAACAAAGCGAAAGAGATTTCATTGTTAAGCGGATTATTTAAACCAACAATAGCGCGACACATTCACCCGGTTTTTGCTACAGTTATCGCGTTTACTATTACTTCGAATGTTGTGTCCACATATTGGCGACAATAACACAGTAATTTTCCTATTTAAAATAATGTACGAAGTTAAGGAATGGTAAAGTGCATAAGTTATAATATAAAATAAATCATATCGGTACGATTTTTTTTCTAGTGTAAAACTTCCTGGTATAAAAATATACCAGCTGGTTACTGCTCGTGTGTTGACGCCATTTGGGTTTCCCATTCACTGGGACAAACATGAATATCCTATCTATACTATCCAGATTTGTGTTATTATGCATGCTAACACCGATGTTTTTAATGTTCGCCTCTATTCATGTACAACATATTTTAGTTTTGGGAGCTGTATTATAATCCAATCGCTTTTGTTAGCCTGTCAAACTCCATTGTCTAAACCAGTGGTTCTCAATTTTTTGACCTCGTGGCGTACCCAAGACCAATTACGAACGCGAACGGGCGCACTTTGCATGGGAAATCAAAAATATGCTAAATGCTCAAAACGTTGCAATAAAATAGAACAAACTAGACACTAACCATTTAGTAGTTTATGATCTGTGCACCTTCTGTCGTAAATTTACGAAATGCAAGTGTGGCGCACCTAGCTTACCCTTGCGCCACGGCGCACCCATTTAAGAAACACTGGTCTAAACAAAAACTTTACGCTAGGCTAGGCGCAGTGACTGTTTAAACAGAGACATTTTTTGACTTTTTATTTCCTGTTGGAAAGGAACAAAATATAGCTTGAAGTTACAGCATGATGGAAACAATCCTGCTTAGATAAACAGCTTACGTAGTCAGTATGAAACGAAAACGAAATAACGAAGCTGAGAAGAAAAAACAACGAAATTGATAAACAGCACTGAAGATTGAAGACGCGATATTGAATCAGAAACAACAAAAGAACTAAAATAGAAACACCCAAGCTGAACAGGTAAGAAAATCCGTGACCGCTAAGCGATTATCCTCGGCTACTTTCCCTCGCGTTACTGATATAAACGCGGGCTTAGTGAGGCTTCTATTCAACCCATGGTCGATATACCGGATGAAGGAACCTTCTTGGCTGTAAACGGTCACACGGTTGTTCCACATGTCCGACACGACGATGTTATCCTCACAGTCGACGCACACCCCGTACGGAAGGTCGACTTCGCCCCCCGATTCGCCCTTGTGACCGAATGTCCGAGTCAATTCGTTATCCGCGTCGAATATCTGCATGGGCCACTTATTTATTAATTGTGTATATGGGATAGGATATCCATATATATTTTAGGACATTTCTATTTTGTTTTAGGGTATTTAAAAATGTTATTTCCCCGTCAATGGGAAATGGCAACAGGCGTTCACGGACAATCGTCAAATTGCCAATAAGTGATCTAACCCGCAGAATCGAACTATAAATACCTATATCTCTTTTCACATAATGCATCAAATCCGGACATTAAAAAGTATATTGTATATGAATCTGTCGCCCCACAATTTGGCCACACGACCGGCTACGCTAATAATGTATTAACTAAGCTAAGTTTCCAACCCAAGATTAGCTCGTCACGATGATAGTTTTCTCATATAGAAATCCGTTCGAATCTAAAACAACACCAAGTTTAACTGACGTGGTACGGTCGTGTGGCCGAATGGTTACCGTGAATAATACATATACACTAATTTCTATAAATAAAAAAACGGTCTTATGACGAGCCCATCATGGATTGGAAACTTAAACCGGGAAAAATTGACTGACGTGAATCTGGTTGCTCCAAGTGGCGACTATGACGTTGTCGTTGCTGTCCACAGCGACACCTGTCGGCGCTTTGAAATCGTGGGGAATTTTGCTGATCTGCTGTCCGCCGGCCGATATCACCTTCACCGAGTCTCCGTCTGTGTCGGCCACGATTATTTCGCCTTGGAGAGTTGGGAATGATATGAATTATTGGAGAAAGTGGGAGAATATTTTCAGGACTGTCCCTTGTTGTTTAAAACGAACGTTGCAACAAAAGTTATCGCCAAATGGTACTATTGCGGTGTTTTATAGGATGGAGAAATTTTCAAAGTTGTCGTACGGTCGTGTGGCCGAATGGTTAAAGCGACCGATACATATACCGACTTTTGTTTAAAAACGGTCCGAGTGATGAAACCTTAATGGGTTCGAAACTGAGCAGAAAAAAAATTAAAGTTGTCTTAATCCTATAAAACACAGTGCATTTTACAACCTATAAATTCACCTGGTCCCGGTACAAAAATATACGATTTTATACGTTCACCCATCAGTTACCACAAGTCTGGATTCGCGTTGTTAAAGCTCACCATCTGTTGTATGATGCATTGTGTGATTTGTTATATTCTTTAAATGTGTGTTTTGATGAGAGTGGGTATTGTCAATGTAATAAGTGTTTTTGGCAGCACAGAGAAGAGAGTAAGCGAGATTTTTACCTTATTCAAATAGAATAAAAAATAAATAAAATGTCCAAAAATTGCCGAATTTAAACCTTTTTTTAATGACTATGCCGTCGGATAACCGCACTACTAGAGTAATACGATTTTCCAAGCTCAGACTGTTGCCATTCGAATTCTCATATTATTCAAGTAAAATGATTCTGTAAATAAAGGCCCGTTCATACCGTATCACGATTATCAAACTATAAATATTTTTTTATCAAACTGTTAAGGTATACAACATTTAAACGCAAAATTCTAGATATCTACCTGTGGAACGCACGGCAAGAAACTTGGCGAATTTGAATAAATTCTTTCCATGCTCCACTAGCAGTTTGCCTTCTTTCGTCCATACGGTGACACATGTGCCGCAAGCCACTGCTAACGTTTCGTCAGGCATCTCGCTTATCTGCGTAGATATAAATCAATAACAAAGTTAACGATTGTTTTTTAAGTCATGCGGATAAAAAAAGTGTTAAAAGGCCAAATTATTTTAACGCTTTGAGAGTATTACTGTGACCATAGAATTAAGGTAATTAAGATAGGATATTCATGTTAATTCCGTGAATAGGAAAATAAAATGGAGGTTATTACACGTCAATCCGACCGGTTAGTCTGACGGTTTAGTGCGACGCCTTTCAACTGAAAGGTTGTAGTTCGAAACTGTTCGCTAGCTAGTAGGTTGTGTCCTTGGGCAAGGCACTTAATTGACTGAACCCTGCGGATTAATGGTTCTACTAAATTAAAGGAACATATCTATCATACAAAACACACTGCAATATAGCTCCGTTAACTCGACGGTGGGGGGAAGGTGATCTGACGATTGCCCGTGTGATAACCCCCTTGGTTTTCTCATTCACGGGGATAAACATGTATACACCATTCCTATCCTAATCGTCAGATTGCCCGGCACTCTCTGCAATGTCGTATATTTACTCCCCAGCTAACCACGGTTGCGTTTACTACGAACAAGATCTTTTTAATTGAATGAAATGGATTTCAAACTAAACAGAAGCAATAATACATAATAAACACAGTTGCAAGAGCTCTGAAAACTTAAAATTGCTACGGTGGTAAGTGGTAACAAGGTGTTTAGGAATACATATATATAAAAAACTATTATCGGCTAAAAAAACTCGACTAAAAGCGCACGGTGGACTGGAAATCGCCGTTCCGTTGTCGTGCTAAAGGGGTTAAATAGGGGCATCCCCGAGATAAGGGGTATCCTGACATTACCTGGTAAGGCTCGAACGTCCTCCCGCCCTTTGTGGCCCGGGTGGGGAACGACTTGAGAAGATTGCAGTTGCGGTCATAACTTTGGATGAACCGGTCGCCCTTGCTGCCCACCACGGAGACAAAGCAATTGCCGGTTGTCGAGATACAGGTCCCGAACGCATGGCCCGGAGTGGCTAGTCGCCTGTCATGGGTCAGGGTCGTTATATGGATGTGTTTGGGTGGGTGGGGCACTTATAACCCCGAGGTAGGAAAGAAAGACCGACGGGTTGGTCTGGTGGTTTATTGCGTCGCCTCTCAGCCGAAGGGTTGTAGGTGCGAAACTGGTCGCTTGCTAGTCGTTTGTGTCCTTGGGCAAGACACTTAACGGACATTGCTGAAACCCAGCGGATTAATGGGTCCTACTAAATTGAAGGAATGCATGTATCATACACAACACACTGAAATAGCTCCGGTAACCCGACGATGGGGGCGAGGTGATCTGACGATTGCCCGTTTGTTTACCCCCCTTGGTTTTCCCATTTACGGGGATAAACATGAATATCCTATCCTATCCTATCTGACGATTAAATACAATTCGATAGCTAATAGCCAGGGAGACTTGTTTACCCACACGACTTACTTTACGGTTCTAGGAGCGACCCAGGACTTGGTGCTTGGACCTGCTGGCTGCATGACGGGTCGTTTGTTTCTGATTGAGGTTGAATATTATAACAGATGACAGATGTTGGTAAATATGTTTGTTTTAGGTTAGGATAGAATATTTATGTTTATCGCCGGGATTAGAAAAACGCAAGCGGCGTTAACATACAGGCAGTCGTCAGATCACCCTGCGCCAGTCAGGATTCCGGAGCTATTGCAGTGTGTTGTATAATTGAGACATTCTAATATGTTGGTAGAACACATAAATCTACTTGGTTTAATTTACATGTAGAAGAATTTTTTTTACGCATCATTATAAACGGGGGTGTATATATATCACCGAGGCGTCCAAAGAAGTTATGTCGAAATACTGCGTGTGACCTACAGTGGTATGAATGAAACTACTGTTTTGTGTTGGACAGTAAAAGCACATTTGATTCAACTGGATAAAACAAGTTTTGTGAAACGACAAAACTGTGCCATATATATCGACATTTCAGGTTAAAACCTTTGTAAAGTGTCGCACGATTGGTTAGATCTACTGATAGCGCGTCAAATACCCAAACGTTAGCGGGATAGGAACCGGCAGGTAGCTAGTCAGTGATGTCTTTGAGAAAGGCATTACATTGTTTTAAATGAGTGCACAAAAATTGTAGTAATGTCTCTATCTAATAAAAACTGTACTAATATATCTATCAACACACTTCAATAGCTTCGGGAAACTTTACTGTGAGAATGATGTAATCTGATGATTGATGTTATAATATTGTTGTCCCACAGTCGGGAAAAAAGCACATGCCACGCATATATTAAATTCCAATGTAACTTACAGCTCCAAGAATTCTATTCCATACATTTATTTTGGTGCGACTTACGGGGACTTCTTTCGCTTCTTATCCTGATCACGGCGGCTGGTGTTTCGGTCGGTGGGTGACTGATTATCGGTGAACTCGGCTGAACTGGAGCAAACCAAGCCGTTCAAGACGCCGCTGCAGTCCGACGAGGATAGAAGGTCTGCAGCTGAGTTGCGTTTCTGTCTGTCCGGACGATGATAAAGTTAGTGGTACCCAGCGGATAGGCACTTGAAGGACATTGCCTGAACCCAGCCGATTAATGGGTTCTACCAAATTGAAGGAACGTGTGAATTATACACAACACACTGCAATAGCTCCGTTAACCCGACGGTCGGCGCGAGGTGATCTGACGATTGCAGATGTGTTAACCCCCTTGATTTTCCCACTCAGGGGATAAACATGAATATCCTATTCTAGTGCTAGAATATATAAACGCAAAGCAATAGATTGGGTTAAAATTGCAAGAAGGTCAATACTGGTCGCACTTTACCGTACACTCTTCTTCAGGGCTCTATATAGTTTGGTCTTAATTAAATTTTGTTTGCACGTTACTGTTTTTTTCGCTTAGGTTTGGCGGCCGCGTCCGCTATAGTCTATTTATTAAATTATACCCCTTTTTATATGACGTGTTTTACGAGTGTTTGTTTTGCCGTCTTTTCCTGTCCGTGTAGTGATTATATTCGTTTGCCATTTTTTATTATTGGGGCAAAACAAGGAATAAACTAAACTAAACTAAAGTATATTGCAGAATAAATAAACTTTTATTTCGGGCAAGGTTTCGAATCAATTATAGTTCGTCATCAAAGCCGTTTTTAAATGTTATATCAGGTTGTAATAACGAAATTAAGTCAAAGAATTATATAAATTAAAGGATTTCTGTTATTTTTTATTGGACTGAATTTCAAATGCATGATGGGCTTGAAACCAAGACTGTTAAAATGAATCGGTATATGTGTCACACGACCGTATCGATTTATGTTAATTGAAGACAGCGCTTTATAATATGTATCTCTCTCGCCCTCTTCCGGCAAGTTTTTTTTGTGTAACTGCTGTGCTTCTTTCCGTTTATCACATCAGTTATCGGCATGTTTGCACACTTTTCTGTCAAGTTTCTAATTTAATTAATTTTAAATTACAATAAGTTTGCTGCTTCAATTTTGTTTTGTTTAATGAAGATTTAACAGCCTCGTTATTTTTTCCCTCCATTATACTGTGTTTATTTAGACGTGTTTCAACAAGTGAAATTATGACGATGTCCCTTTCTGTAGATGACTGTACTGGTTTTGTTTATGTCATGATGGAGCGAAAGTTAAACTAAACTACAGTAGTTTTTTACCAATGTTTGGGACAACGGCGGTAGTAATACGGGTATTCGTCAACTCAAAATCTGGTTAAGAGATTTTCAAATAACTTTTAGTTATTTAACAATGCATTTGAGTCCACCATATCAATACTCTATCCCCTGTCTGCAAAATTGTATGGGTAAAGATTAAACCCAAACACTTGCATGAAAATTACATGCGTATCAACCACAATCATATCACTGTCTGAGAAAGAAATTCGTGCCCGCCGGCATGATAGGCACAAACTCACTTTACAAGGGGATTCCCCGAACCGCTTGCACTGAAGTCTAGATATGACGACGAACCAGACGATGATGACGACAGAGAAAGATTCTCCTCACTCGTTTTCAAATGCCTCGTATCTACGTACATGGAATATGGTCGTGGACTCAGTAATTTGGCCGATGGGTATCGTCTGCCAACGGCTGGCGACGTCTTTTTCATATTTAATCAAGAAATAACTGGATTTAACAATACGTATAAATGTATAAGACCTTTATTGGAAAAATTCCATTAATTCGGTGATTAGAATAGGACGCAATTATATAAAGTTGATAATAATTTGTTTTAGGATGTTTCAATTTTGACCGAGTTTAGGGTATAATGAACAACGCATTTTATTCTTGATTAAAGTAACTAAATCCAAATTAAAAGTGACAGTCAAAAACGCTGAACGCATTTACACCTTATACAATTTATTTTTTTTAAAGGCACAACAATTCCTGATTACTTGACCATGGTATTTCCCGCCTAAATTAATTCAAATTTAATTTCGTTTTAAGCAAATCGGTTGTATATTCGCTGCGTTATTAATTTTTAAAGCTTATTCAAGTTGAACGAATACTAGGAATGTACAATGTTGTAATGACGTCATATCCGCCAATAGCTGGAATCATTTTTGTGGTAATGTAATACCACATGACATGCTATTCGTGGAGGCCTAAAGGAAATAAGCATGTGCAGCATTTGTCTTATAATAAAAAAAAATTCTACATTACCCAATTTGTACACATTAAAGCAAATGGTATTTATATTTAAATGTTTTAAGAAAATGCGTAGTTTAGTTTATTTGTTTAATTTATGCGGGCATCACATTTTTACAAACGACAACAATATATACAGTAATGTATTAGTAATGTACAGCAAAGGATGCAGCGAAGGACCAAAAAGTCACCCTAGTAAGCTGCATTTATGGAAATGCTTAAATCATGACAACAGCCCTTGAACTTAACACTTAAAACGGCTTACAATGAATTTAGTTGTGCGGTAAAAAGGTTTTACATAGACTTACTAAAACCCTTCCTTCAATTTGTAAACAATAACGCCTAATTGTTTACATACCTAACAAATAAAAACAAAACAAAAGACACTATATGTATAGCATTGCGAACTGATCAATTGGATACCTAAACTTCCACCAAAAGCTTATTTTTTGGCCGATTTTCTAACTTTCGCAATTTCCATATTACTTAGGCTGTGTGTCCCTATATATGCAAACGTATAAGCTAAATTGCTTGAACTGGGCGCAATAAACCCTTAGCTTTAAAACAAAGTATTGTCAGTTATAAATCCAACATTCAACACTTCCTATCTAATTACATACGTTTAAGGTCTGGCCGAGTATTAAGTACACTTTAACTGAACAAGCTTCAAAGTGCTAATTATTACAAGGGTATTTTAGTAACTTCCTTAGTATATAGTTAACCACACGCCGCTATTGAGTAATAATAGGTTTTATGACGCAACAAGCGTCATATCATTTTAAGAAAGACCTTCTTTGGATAGATAAGCCTTTATATTAATCATAACTTTATAAAATGCCTAAATAGACTAAGACATGAAACCGTGTCTGACTGCTGGATAACGTATTTAGAAAAAAACAGTTTCGCTGAATACACCACATTAATTTCGAGCACAGATTGGCCTTACTGTCTGCTGGTAATTTATACTGAGTAAAACGCTATATAGAAGGCAACTACAGTGTACGCTCCAAATTGAGATGAAACGCAAATCTAAAGAATGCGGTTTCCTGTATCCTCTGATAGAACTTTATACAAGCTAATAGTAATGGTAGCCGTTTACAGTTTCTGGTATGAACGCCTCATAGATCTGTACGGTGGCCTGTGGGCGTTTCTTTCTGATGATAATCTTCTAGCGTTTTGTGATTGCAATTGCAAGAGTGACTCACCGAATCAACGGATTTCCCTGATCAGCCTACTAAACACTGTCGGCATGCCGATGCTATATAGGGTAGCTGGGTAGATAAGTTTTTTAGATTTATTCATTTTTTGTTCCATTTTTGTGTTTTAGTTTCATTAATTTTTGTGTATTAAAAAAATGGCAAACGAATAGAATCACGGAATAGGTTATTTATAGTTTAAATAAAAATGATTCACGTAGTTTATTTCCCCTTTACAGATATAGGAATTAATCCAGAAATAATACGCCAGGAAACGTAAACTGAATATATTGGCGGGTTAAAACCACGGTCTCCTGTTTTCAGTATTCGTTATTGTTATTTTGTGTTAATTGTTGATTTTCTGTGCCTATTGTACTCAAAATACAGTGCACAAAATAATATGTAAATTAGATACCGCCAATGCCGCGTATTACTTTACAGTTGGTTCGACTTTTATTGAGGCCGTTAACTATAGACATTATAAAAGTATATGCTGTTTTACGGTTATTAATCTGTATAGGATTACCTTCTTATTTTTGCCCGATACCTGATGTATACTACTCAATGAATAATGTACTGTCAGTATACGTAACTGCTCGTGCAAAGGTATATTCGGGTCGAATGTAAATTTTTCATGAATAAGAGTAGGGCATATATTACTTCACATAATATCTGCAATATGAAAAACTTGCCTAGCCTTTATATGCAGACGACTTACATCACATTAACGGCGTACTATAGTGTGGAAACATATTAAACACGGATTCGAAACCAAAACATAACACTTGCGTTCTTGATAATAATATATACATATTTGTGTTGCTGGAGCCATTTTTTTACGTACAAGGTAATAAGGTATCCGCTACTACATTTAAGAAATTATTTCGCTTAATGCATAAAAACAAAGTTCAAGTTATCTGTTAAGATTTTACAAGGTGCGCACAAGAAGTAATAGTTGGTTTTGATGACGTGATCTTCCGGTTGATGGTACGACACCCTACCACAATCATACGGCCGGCCGAACTTTTTTCACCGACAGACATGACTCACTATTCGGGTGACAACCCATGTCTAACTTTTATCTTGACTTATAAGTACACTTGTGTCAAAACTTTATTACAATTAGTCAGGTTATATTTAACCAGCAAAAATTTAGTTTCAACCCTAATTAATTACAATTAAATTGAAATATATTTAAATATAAACGACTTACCGTACACTTCAGGTTTTAGTGTAGTCTTTAATGTTCTCTCCTTGATTATTCTTACACAAACTAACAGTGCCACTGTAGAACTGAAAGCGTTAATGGAACACCTATGATCAAATATTTAACAAAGACACGCTATAGTCGCGTCACTGAAGTGTCCTATTCCTAAAACTGTCATAAAATGTCGCACGCTTTATACAGAAACTCTGTCAGTTATCCGGTCTGTTGAGCTATAAATCGTTACCTTTAATAAGTCATCGCTTTGAGAACTATGTAGGCGTAACATGATATCAAAGTCCATCTGTTTACAATTTTGACTGTGTAAAGCAATTTCCTACATTTAAAATACACGATGTAATCTGTAGCTTACTTGGCCTAATTAAGCTAACGCGTTTAAATTTCCTTCCTGGTTTTACAACAATAAATCAAGAGTGTTTTGGGAGTTGATTCAAGTAGACAATGGGCGAGGTACAGTTACGTGATAAAAACACCTCGCTGAGAAGAAATCTTTACGTTTACACACAAATAAATGTGTGAATCACTGATCATTTTAATTCGAGATCCAAGCTTTCAGTAAAAGCTACAACAACCATAACATACGCGTCCTAACAGACTACGTATTTTACTATCTTATCGGTCGTAAAAGCATTCCACTGTTGATACTAAAGTGCTAGCTTAATGTTAAATCACTTCTACCAGCAAATCGTCTACAATAATTTTAAAACTATGTTTTCAACGAAACTATATGTATATAATAAGTTTAAAACTATTCATCTATTTATTGCCAACAGGAATATCTTAAAAATAAAGATTTTAAAACCTTTAATCGAATACTGCCTTTGCCTTTCTTTTTTTAATATCTGCCCGTTTTAGCAAATAACAGACAAATTCCGCACTATTTAAGCAAAGCATAAGCGTGCTGACTAGATTGTTTATAATAAAGGCGCTCTGGACCGGCGCCGTGCTTCCTATATTGCCTGTTCCATTGAAAAACGGCTGCCTTAATTGCTGTAACACTGTACCTCAGGTAATAGTACGGCTGAATGCTTCCCAATGACTTACATTGATTTATGTATTGTTAACTTATAACAATGCAGAAATTAACGCCACGGTGCAAATCGAACATAAATTTTGCGCCACTTCAAGTGAAATAAAGTTTAAAACAGGGCGAAACATAAAAGATTTCATGAACATATCATATATCATTGTACAAAACAGGGCGAAATTAATTTCATTACATTTGAATTGATCTGCATCCAGTAATAAGAAACTCTTTTCTAGATTAAAGATAAAATGCAAGATTTGCAGTGGAAAAAGGGAGACACAACAACAAACATTAGCTTTAACTAATTAGTACTGGGATTTAGAAAGCTCAA
>CH003398.1:163444-216184 GCA_000149265.1 Ciona savignyi
TTACAGGAATAAAAGTGGTCTTTTTCAAGATATAAAACATTCGACAAACAATAAGGGGATCTTACTTGTGTTTTTGTAGCTTTTGCAGCTGAGACAACTTCTTTCCTTGTGGTCGATTTTCCTTAGAAGAATCGTCAAGAAAATCAGTATTCGTTATTTTTCCTGGAATACCAAAATGAAGGTCAAAAGAAGTTTAGTAGATCCAGGCAAAAATTGGCACAGAAATCAACCACGCAAAATAAAGAAGAATTGCAAAGGCAGAGCAAATAATACAGTTTTTATTAGTTGAATGACAAAATACTTCTACAGTAAATTCTTACTCGCACGGCATGCGTCACAAGAGTACTCGCGAAGATTTTTGACCCTGTTTAAGCCATGAGAAGCTAAAATTAAGTTAGCCACCGAACTTTAGCTCAATGGAAACAACAAAACTCACCTTTTTTAAACTTCTTTATTGAACTTAGAACTTCTCTCTTTTTCTGTTGCCTTTCCAGAGTGACAGCTCTTTGTACTTGCTTTCCGTATTTTCTTAATTTAAAATTATTTTGATTCTTTTCTGAAGTTTCACGTCGCTTTTTCAGTGCCAACAATTTTACTCCAACCTAAAAAATACATAAAATAGAGTCGTATTAAAACATAGTCATATGGTGTGAATTTGCAAGTACGGTGTACAAATACGTTTCAGTCACATAGTGTTTCAGCACTTAGTTCCAGCAACCAGACTGTAAACACAATTTGTATTACAATTTTATTGGCCTTGGATAAAGCGTGGTATCCCAGCAACTAAAATGTAAATCAAACAGTTCAAAATGCATTTTGTTGGGAACCACTAGATTTAAATATTTGTAAAACATGTGATGTCGTGCTTGTAGTGTTACTGTTAAAGGTCATATTATCACGAGGTTGTATTGGCTTATGATCGTGGTCCATTTGATATAATAAAACAAGAGTTAACAACAGAATCTTCTGGTGAGATCTATTAGGCACCGCAAGGTTGCGATAAGTAACGGAATTTATAAACACATTTTAATATAAAATATAAGGAGGACTAATAAACACAATTAACAACAACAGAACCTTTTTCATATGGTCATCTTTTTTCGCCATTTCTGCAAAGTAATCGTCAGGGCGCTTCGTATTGATGCCAGAACTATGAAGGCGAAGCATGGCTGATATCACAGAGTTCTGTGCCTGGCCGTAGAATGACACTTCCCGTTGAAAGTCATTGTGGACATCGGTTTGGTCTGAGATTTAATTATTTGATTGTGAAGAAGGCATGTGGCCAAATGGTTAGCGCGACCAATTTGTATAAAGCACATTAGATAAACAAACATAGTGGAATCTTTATTGGTTTTAAAGTTAGTTATATAAAAAAAATATATATAATATATATGTAAAATATTAGATACTATTTATGTGTTTGTACAAGAGACTGCAAATAGCTACTATTGAAGTATTTGGGTACAAATAAACCAACCATCCTCTGTAACTTCTGACTTGTTTCGTTTAATTGTGACATCCAATCTTTCCACCCACTCGAGGTCTGATTGACTTATTTCTTCTAGCTTTTCCAACAAACCAACCTTGATTGGAAAAAAAAGTTTTTTTTAAATACTAATCATGTTGGTTTGATTTGATTTTTTTATCGTTCGACTGCTTAGTCTGGTGGTTTAGTGCAACATGTTTCAACCAAAAGGTTGCAGTTTCGAAACTGGTCAGTAACCTGTCGGTTGTGTTGGACATTTTATGGAAATTGCCTGATCCAATCGGATTAATGGGTTCTACAATATTGAAGGAACATATGAATCACACATAACACACTGCAATACCTCCGGTAACCCGACGATGGGCTCAAGGTGATCTGACTATTGCCCCTGTGTTACTCCCTTGGTTTTCCAACTCACAAGGATAAACATGAATATCCTATCCTATCCTTTCTTTGAAGTGATGGTGAAGTTAAAGAGTAAATGTTAGAACTGTGGATAAGTTTACCTCGTTATTTATAGCAGGTGGCGGGGCAGTGATGGGCCGGAATAATCCAGGCTTCAACAAACCTGACGCAAATGCCACTTGCAACTGGAATAAAATGCAAATACTTTTGTGATAAAAATGTTTTTTTAAGGGTAAATAACTGCAGTTGACCTAATCGTGTGGACAGTTTCAGGTGCTTTATAACTTAACGGTAAGGCACTTATCAGAAATTGCAGGACTGTGTAAATCAGTGGTTCCCAACCTTTTTTAGTGTCGGGGCCAAATTTCAAATTTTAGAATACGTATGGAGCCGCATGAAAACACTCATGAAAACATGAAAACACACTGCTTCAAGAAAACAGTGACGTAACAATAGCAGCCTTTTCACAACTTCCCTTGCCTCTAATCTTAACTATGAAGTTAAAACTCTTTTCCCAGCCTTCAAACTAAGCAAGGGTAATTTTCGAATACTAATTTCATTTTTTATTATTAGAATCAGATTTTTCTAATATTTTAGGGGATTTTCAAAGGTCAATGAGAGCCGCAAGAAGGCTAGCTGGGAGCCGCATGCGGCTCTCGGAGCCGCGGTTGGGAATCACTGGTGTAAATCATACATAACACACTGCAATAGCCCCGGTAACGCAACAATGGGCACGAGGTGCTCTGACAATTGCCCGTGTGTGAACTCCCCTGGTTTTTTCCACTCACAGGGATAAACATAAATATCCTATTCTACTAGACAGCGAGATGGCACACAGCAGACGATTCTTGAGGGTATTTTGGGAATAGGGGAGGAGGGCTATTTTTGTCACTAATATAAGCGGAGCGGGAATAGCGAAGAGGGTATATTATGATGTAAGTGACGCACTCATGTAATTGACGAAATTACTATACAATGTGTTGTCTAGCAGATTAGTGAAGTCCAAATACCTACCAAAGTTCTTTTACCTAGAAATATAAAACGCAGAAAAAACAAAAGACGGAAGTGAAAAGTTAAACTCCTTAACAAGGGGCTACGGTCCTAAAAATTACAGATTTTTTTAATTGAACCATGCTCTTTCGAATGATAATTTTTGATTTGAAAAAAAAATGTAAAATATTAATATCGAATATGAATATTATTAATATTCACGCATTTATAGAGTTTTGCGCCAGTTATTCCTTTGGATATGTTGTAGCCCTTGCAAATACCTTCAAATTGATATATAAGTTATATACAATATCCGCGGGGGGCTATATGCACGAAGCGTCTGAATATTCATAACTCGTTATTTAGGGATGCTGCGGTTTTCTTATCCAGATGAACATTTATGGAGTTTTTGCCAAAAAATCCTTTGTATATGTTGTAGAGATGTCAAATACCTCGCGATCTGAATCGCCATCTTGGTCGTCTTCATCACGTATATGGGGAATGTGGATTTCTTCAACTTCGTCGTCTATCATTGTGAATATAATACAATTGCTAATTCTGTTAAAACGGTAAAGTTGGCCAAAATATACTCTATTAACTTGAAAATTAATCAAAACACGTAACATTCAATGGTAACTTACTGGGTAACTTATTTGCCCGGATGATTATTTTTTAATCTACCCTGTTTACAAAACAATGATGACCAAATATTTTAAAAACTTCAAATACAAGGGTGTTAAAACCAAAAAATTCTATATTTTAAAATATACAATATTAAAAAAATGAATAAGATTAACATCCCAAAAACATTTTAAGAAATAAGTCTTTTGGTGTTTTATCTCACAATGCAAAGAATCCGGGATAAAAAGCTAAGTCTTAACTTGTGCCATGCGGTAACAATTGGGTTTATAATCAATTAAAAGTTTATTCGTTTTTCATTTCCTATAAAATAAATAAGTAAAATTAAGACATAAACAAGTAATACATAAACATAACCAAAAGTGAAGACACAGTCGATTAACTGCATTCAGTGACCGCACAATCGATTAAATGTAAGTTTATAACTTTTTGTGATGAAACATGCCGTGCGAAGCCCTAAAACATTTTCCATTGGGGTGATGTCTTGCTAGCTAGTAGATTAGTGTTCTGAATTAATAAGAAAAACAAAGACCCAGCCGACTTAATTACCCTCTGCTTTTGATGCACCAACCTTCTATTTTTTTGTTGTTTAGTCACTAGGACTGTTTTTGTATAAAGTTACGTCGGTATATATATATATATATATATATACAGGTCGCGTTGACCATTCGGCCACACGCCCGTATACCAACTTTCTAGTTAAGAGCCGACATTTTATACAACTCAGTGTAACGTTCATCGGATTCATTTGAGTTTGATTATTGATTGCCCTTAATTTGATGACGCGCGGGTGCTTTTTCCGCTGTGGCGCACAGTATAAAAGTTAGTGTTGAATGCGAGAGGAAGAATAAAAACTGCCACTATACGATTTGCTACATTGGTGGTGTGACCAGGATGTGATCGTGTAGTCAGTGGTTAGTACTTCCTGTTGTGGTTGTGACAAACCATATTTGAATGCTTAGTTTTTATTAAGACGATAGAGATCTGTCAGTGTACTTAAATATTCGCTGCGAACGGGAAACAATCAATGTAAAATGTATAAGTTGGTCTGCAAACGAAAAGGGTAGATGGTTAGCCGCCTCGCTTTCTGGAAAGGCGCTGTTCGTGCAGGCCCACTTGCCCGAGGATCAACAATATTCCTACATTTCGCTGTGTGAGGCACTGGAGCAAAAAGTTGGCCACGTGTAGAGTTGCCAAAAATCCAGATCACTTACTGTTGCACACAGCACAGATACAACCGGGAGAAAAGCTTGCTGACTACGCGTTTGCAACAATTGGTGGTGAGAGGTTACCCGAAGTTGCCGAAATGTAGTCTGAATTATTGATGAACCGGGTCTTCGACTCTGTTTTGTGTGTTAAACTTCTCATTATTTTCGAATAGGGGGTGTGTCTTAATTTTATTTCTATAGCGGTAATTTAACTTTTTCCACTGCGGCGCACAGTAGCCTATAAAAGTTCGTGTTGAATGCGAGAGGGAGAATAAAAACTGCCACTATACCATTCGCTACATTTACAGGTGGGAAATCACTTGGACCGTTTAAAATTAACCAGCAGTAGATTTGATTAAATCTTGCAATCATACACAGTATTGAACATTTCTTAGTACAGATATATCAGTCACATAAATTAATAGATGATTACTTAGATATCGCCTCGCTCTCATAACATTCGTGGTGGTGTATCGCATCTCATTTCATTTAATATTTTAGCATTATTAATAATCTCATGGCATACCCGTTGTGTTATACTGCATCTGATATCTTTATTTGTTAATTTATTCCATTCACAGACTTACCACACAACCGCAGACTGCATCCTATTTATAATTCATTGTTGTAGCGGCATTCATCGCTTGATTAAACATCCGTTGTGCTATACGATACACCCTCTTATTTTACGTGCTCACTCGCCTAAATGGTTTGTATTAAGCAAGATACGCAGTATTTGGAATATATATACAGAGTACTGTCAAACAGATTCTAGTGAAACATTTTGAAGTATTAAAAATGTCGGAGTAAGGTGGTGGGTAAATCAATCTCTTTGATTCCACCAGAATGATAACCTTTCGAGTCGTTTATCATTAAGATAAGTATATATAGAGAAATTTATGTGGATTGTTAAAGTACAAATGAACATATGGTAGAATTAAACCTTTGGTTATATAATAATAAAGATAGAATAAAGTGATTAAGGTTTGATTGCTGTAATATAGCCTTTAAACTCGCACGATTAATTGTAAAACCAGCAATGCAAAACTATACTTTTTACCTGGGTGATCCCGTTCCCAATAATAGAGCGCTAGAAAAAGTTTAGGTTTCACAGTCGAGTAAGTGCACGAAACGTTAATTATCTACAAGTTTATTTTACCCTTATAGTAAGGTTACTGGTAGTTCGTTGAGAGCAAACGTAAGATTAATGGCGCCAAATGCAATGCGTATATTGTCAGTGCTTGTTGGAATAGTCCTATTTGTGCTCTTTCTGTACGACCAGAAACTAATTCGGTAAGTGCGTTTTTGTGTGTAGTAATTGATCAAAAGTAAGCTTGAAATTTTTCTGTGTAGTATTTGTTCAAAAGTAAGCTTAAAATCTAACTAAAGCAATACCATACTGTGGTGTAACACCCACTATTCAAAGCATGCAGAAGTGGTTTAGGTCAAATCGTTTTGATTTGTAATTACCATGTCCGGTTTTGGGATTACAGACCAGACGGCCAAACTATTTTGTTTTTAATTACTGGTCCACAGGCAGAGACACAAGCAGTCCTGGTTTGTCTCTAAGTTGGATCAGAAGTGTGTGTGCGTAAAGTAAATCTAATCTATTGAGTGGTGTGTCGGTTTGTCTTAGGCTAAGTGGATGTCATGTTCGGAATTTAATATAAGTTAAAGTGACTTGAAAACAACAATACCCTACATAATTGCCAGTAGGCTACATAAAATATGTTTTCGGTTTCTTGATACGTAGTCATAGGCAACCAACTCATGTGTACCTAGTGTAAGTTGTCCTTTTTAGTGCTTTACAAACAAACCCGCATATTTTAATGTCGTTCACGTTGTTCTTAAAAACACCCCTTTATTTTTTAACAGTGCGCATTTTACCATAAATGCCAGCTACCGTATTTTCATTACTGGTCGGTTATACGCATAAAAACGGCCGTGTTTTGTATTTAATCATCATACTTTTAAATTTAAATGATGTAGCTATGCATTTTTAGGTACGACGCTGGTCAAGTCATTTTTCAGTTATACAGAGATGGGACTTTATTGCAGAAACGGGTTGCCAAGCCGAGTAAACCCAATTTTACCTCATTATCAACCCAACCACCGGGAAAAATCCAACTAGTAGCCACAACATCAAAGCAACCTAGTACAGTAAAGGAACACTGCAACTTTGACATTGACAATAAACGTTTAATCAGAAACGCCTTGCAAAAAGCGATTCAACTAAGAGAATTATATCGAGACCAAACGGAACGATTAATGAAACAACCAAACGACACGAAATCTATTCTCGCCCACTTCAAGCGTTTATCAAGGTCTTTAGAAAAGTAAGTGAAATACGTTACATTTCAATCTAGAATTATGGGCATGTATATTAGTTTATTCGTGATTTTAACTTCGACAGTAACCCCTGGTGAAAATAGTGCGTCGCCTTTCAGCCAAAGGGTTTCAGAATTGAAACTGGTAGCTAGCTAGTCGGCTGTTTCCGTATGCAATGCAGTTAACAAACATTGCCTTAACCCAGTGGGATGATGAGTTCTACTACATTAAAGAAACGTCCGAATCACACACAATACAATATATGTTCTACGGTAACCCGACGGTGGGCGCGAGGAAATCTGACGATTATGCCCTGTTTCACCTCTAACAGAATTTCGGTTTAGCAGAATACCAAAAAAACCGACGATCCATTAATATATCGTGGTCGATTTAACATAGGTTTTATAATTAGGAGTGGTTAACACGTGATTGAAAAGTCTAAACTGTTTTCTCCCCATTTAAATTATTTTTTCCAGTTCCATTCTCAACGACTTGGAAATTCTGCATAACGTGTCAGCTGCGAAAGATGGCAAGGAGATACAAGAGTTGAACGATATTGCCCAAACTATGATCTACAAATCCCAGGTTAGAGTCCCTTTGCTATTACCCGAGACTTACTCTGATTAAATACACTTATCGGTTCAATGCTAACAATGTAGGTACATGGTAAGTCTGGTGGTTTAGAGCGACGCCTTTCAACCGAAAGGTTGCATGTTTGAAACGGTTCGCTGGTTATTTTTTTGTGTCCTTGAGTAAGGCACTTAACTGACATTGCCTGGACCCAGCGGATTAATGCGTTCTACGTACCAAATTGAAGGAACGAGTCTATTATATACAACACATTGCAATAGCTCCGATAACCCGACGATGGGCGCAAGGTGATCTGACGATTGCCCGTATATTAACCCAATTGGTTTTCACATTCACAGGGATATACATGAATATCCTCATATATAAATATTGTATAGGCTACTTATCAAATGTATATACAATTTTCTTCTTTAGTGGTAAAGTAAAACTTGCAAAAGTCAGTACAGTAATTGAAACATCCTGTTTCTTATGTAGTTAACATACAGCCGAATATTAAACCTAAAAATCATGTATTTCACTACACTACGAAAGTTGGAGTGATATTTTAAATCTGGTTCCAGAATCCGAAGGATTGCTCGAAAGCAAACAAGCTACACTGCTCGGTCGACCACAAGTGTGGGTTTGGTTGTTTGGCGCACGACTATGGGTTATGTTTGTTCGTCGCCGTTGGTGAAACCAGGGCGATGCAATACGATTTAAACCAGTTGGTGTTTTATCCTGGTTTTAATTCTACTTTCAAGCACCCGAGTGAAACTTGCATAAACACGACTGACTTTGGAACGTCGGTCCATTGGCAGCGTAAGTTAACTATCAACAGAATACGGAAATGTCCGACCGGTTAGTCTGGTGGTTTACCGCGACGCTTTTCAATCGAAAGGTTGCATGTTCGAAACTGGTCGCTAGCTAGTCGGTTATGTTCTTTTGCAAGGCACTGAACACAGCGGATTAATGGGTTTTACTAAATTGAAGGAACGTGTGTATTATGTACAACATACTGCAATAGCTCCGGTAACTCGTAGTTGTGTTGCAGCTAATTTTCACAAAATAGTAATGTCTATAAAAAAAGAAGTTGTTTTAATGGGCTATTATTTTTGCAAATTTCTATCCCATTAGGCTGACTTTTTATATAGAAACTGATGTATGTTTGATCGGGTTAATCATTCGTGTTGCAGCTAAATTCCACAAAGCTACGTCTTCGAAAGATGAAGTGGTCAGTATAAGTATCACTGGACCTTACACCAGTCATTCACTCTTCAGTCCTGGTACAGTTCCTGAACACCTAATTCCAAGAATAGAACGTGTTCATTCTAATCCAAGCGCCTGGTGGACCGGCCACATTATTAGTTACTTTCTTCGTCCTCAACAGCGTATTCTTGACGAGCTCGAGGCAGTTAAACTTGAAATCAAATTTCTTCATCCTATAGCTGGGTAAAGATTTTCTGTTTTTTTTTCAAATAATCCTTAAAGTGTTTTTTAAATTTTTTTTAAATGTATTTTTTTTCAAATAAATTTGGAAATGTTTTTATTCAAATAATTTTGAATGATTTTTTTTCAAATAATTGTAGACATTTTTTTCAAATAATTTTAAAAAGGTTTTTTTAAATAATTTTAGAACTGTTTTTTTTTCAAATAATTTTGGAAATGTTTTTTTACAGTGTTCATGTGAGACGAACTGATAAGATTTCGGAAGCTGATTACTTTCCTTTGGAGAGGTACATGGAACATATTGAAAGTTGGTACGACCGTTACTCTTTGAAGCATCCAAACGACAAAGTAATCAGACGAGTATATCTAGCCACGGACGCCAAAGATATTATTAAAGAAGCTAAACAAAAGTAAGTCATAATGTTTTGTAGAATAGGATATTTATATTGAGCTTCTATCCGTGGTAATGCAAAAGCGCAAGGGGTGTAACTACACTTATATATATTCTATTAATTTATTCGGTGCAGGTTATTTAGGTTAAGTCAGTGATGGTATTCAAAAGGTTTGCATGGTTTCGGTCGAACATTGTCTTGAAACGTCGGGATAATCACCGATCCGATTCTTGTTTTTTTACAGACATTAGACCTTTTAGGGAACCTGTTGTTAGTAAGTACGATACAAAAGACCTGTTCTTAAATTTCGAATCTCATTACTGGGTTAAGTGCTTTGTGCGGAAAACAACTGTCTATAGTCTGTGCCTGATTTTTAATCCTACACCATTTCATTTTCTTCAGAACAATTATCTTACAATCTTGGGTTATTGTCACCATGCCCTATGATGTTGCATTCCACAGATACCCAGAATACACCTTCATAACGCAGCCCCGGAAACTCTCCAGCAATTCGCAAGACAGACACAGCAACACCGCACTGAAATGCGTATTGTTCGACGTACTTTTGTTAAAAGAATGCGACTTTGTCGTCGTTACATTTTCCTCCAACGTAAGAAGAGTATTGAAGTGTTGGGCTTATTCGTAAAACGTTCTATCGTCAAGCGAAGGTTGACTGAATCAAATCAATTGGATTCGAAACGGTTTTGGTAACGGTTTGAAGACATTGCCTAAACCCGGTGGTTTAATGGTTTGAACAAAAAATGCTAAAATCTCTTCATCGTGTTTAACAAACAGCAATGGAAGATGATTTGTAGATTGAAGGTGTAATAACGCCCGACTGTTTCGGTATACTTTGAGATATATGTATCTTAATCTATGTTAAATAACTTTATAAACAGTAGTAGACATTAAACATTAATCTTGTAAAATGGGATAGGATAGTTATGTTTATTCTCGTAAATGGGGACACTGAGAGGGTTAACACACCGGCAATCGTCAGATTACCTTGCGCCCATCGTCGAGTTAACGGAGCTATTACAATTTGTTGTATAGTTCAGACATTCCTTTAATTTGGTAGAACCCATTAATCCACTGGGTTGAGGCAATGTTCGTTAAGTGCCTTGCCCAAGGACACAACCGACTAGCTAGCGACCAGTTTCGTACTGCAACCTTTCGGTTGAAAGGATTTGCACTAAACACCAGACTAACCGGATAACTCCAGGAATAGTAGTTCACATTGAATCTTTTCTCAGATTGGAAGGCTTGTCTACGAATTGCAACAGAATTTGCCTCGGGACCCGACACTGAACATTATAAGCCTTGATGATAATTATCACTATTGGGGAGAAATCGGTCAAGCGCAAGTTGCCATCTTGGCACACAACCCGCCCCCTTCTCGCCTGTGCAGGAATACGAAAATTCGCAAACCCATTCCGGATATGAGAAAGTGGACTTGCGAACTTGAGCTAAAAGTTGGAGATAAACTTCAAGCTTTTTGGGCGTTGTATCGCAACTATTTAACTGGCGGATATAACCATCGCACAGGTCTACACGGGTTGTACCCAGCGCATAAAATCAAAGATGTCATTACTGCCGCACCGTATCCTACATTTGGACTAACATAAGGGACATTAGTATATCACAAAATTATTCGCAGAGTTTCTCTTACATGTTCTTACTTGTTTTCTTTTTCCCGGTCGCCATCTTGGAATATATATTAGGTTTAGTTAAAACATAGTACTTAATCACATATACAACGAAGTGCAATACCTCTGTCAGCAAGATGTGATGATGTTGTGTTATTATACAGCTCTTTTATACGCTCCCATATGTATTGATAAGATATTCAGGTTTACCCCCCCCCCCCCGTGAATGAAACAATCAGGAGGTTAACACACGTGCAATAATCAGATCAACTCGCGCCCGCCGTCGGGTTACTCAAACTATTTCTGTTGTATATTATTCAGACGTTGGTAGAACCTTATCATATTACAAGGTTCAGACAATGTCCGTTCACTGTCTTACCCAAAACAAATTCCTTAAATAAAACACGACTAGAGGCAACCGAGTCCAAAACTGGAAATTAAAATTCATTTGGACAGCCTGGAACAGCTACATGTTAAAATCACAGACCAACTTTATACGGATCAAAAACACTCTAAGACAAGGATAGGATATTCATGTTTATTCCCATGATTTAAAAAACCAATCAGGTTAACACATGAACAATCGTCAGATCACTTCGCGCTCACCTTCGGGTGACCAGTGATATTGCAGTATGCTGTTTATATAGGATAGGATATTCATCTTTATCCCCGTGAATGGGTAAACCAAGGGGGTTAACACACGGGCAATCGTCAGATCACCTCGCGCCTATCGTCGGGTTACCGGAGCTATTGCAGTGTGTTGTATATGATAGACACGTTCCTTCAATTTAGTAGAATCCATTAATCTGCTGGGTTCAGGCAATGTCCGTTAAGTGCCTTGCCCAAGGACACAACCGACTAGATAGCGACCAGTTTCGCACCCTGCAACCTTTCGATTGAAAGGCGACGCACTTAACCGCTAGACCAACCGGGCGGACAGCTACATGTTAAAATCAAAAACCAACTTTATACGGATCAAAAACACCCTAAGACAAGGATAGGATATTCATGTTTATTCCCATGCATCTGGGAAAACCTATCAGGTTAACACATGAACAATCGTCAGATCTATTGCAGTATGTTGTGTATATAAACCGTCAGACTAACCGGTCGGGACAAAGTTGGTTCAATAGGTTTGTGTTTGATGCTGTGACTTGCTTTTCATCCAAGGAAAAACCAAAAAGCCCCATTATATACCGTATAAAACTGAGAAAATATGCTGGCCAATGTCTCTTTCTGGTCTTCAGTTGCTGTTAGAGGGAAAGACTTGTTTATGCATCTAATGCAATGCTAGCTTTTTCTTATCTACAGAATACGACAGGATTATAATTACACTAAACTAAGACCTTATATATACTTAGATTGCCGCTTCAAAGGTAGGCTATACACTTGTGACCAGAGAGCCCGAGAGAAACTGAACTTTACCCGTAAACCGGTCCAGGAGTTTTCCCCTGAACCGGCACTAAATCATTATAACACCAAGTTTGACTCACTGGCTACAATAAGTTATACTTAACCTGCCTTAAGCCTTCAATTAAAAGTGATTTTCTAAATCACCCATATCACAAATTGCAATACTGCAGGAGTGCCTTGTTTTTGTACATACATTTGACACTGTTGTCTGATTCATTATGACTGTTTAATGATGTTTTTACCCATTCTAAAAATTCTAATTAAAAGTGATTTTCCAACTCACCCAGGCATGTAATTGAAACTCATCAGTTGTGTCTACGTCATAAAGGGAGCTGTTAAATCACTCAAACTTTGCAAGTGTAAGCTACATCTGCTAGTCTAGTGTAATCTGCTAGTCTAATTGAATCATGATTTGTTAGGAATTACAGTATAAATGTTTGAAAATAGTAGTTCTGAATAATCCTTTATCGAAGGTAAGTGCAATTTCGATTATAGCTCTTTGTTTCGATAAGTGTAACGAAAGGCTGGATCTAAGACATAAAACTTTCGTGTTACTTTATATATTATAACTAATATTATGCGTTAAAACAAACATCCGGCCGGTTAGTGCGTTAGCAGTGAGTCTAATAGTTATTACATAGAAGGAAATTTCATCGCGATATAGTTGCAGTAATCGACGACTGCAACTTGAATAATGGCGGCGACGCACTAATTATGCTGCTTCTTGCGCGAACTCTTTAAAGTGTCAAACATCGTCTTCACAGGACGTAAATAAATGTGTTCATGTGGTTAATCGCACGACTTCTTAACCGTTGATTGCCTTGCAAATCAAGTACAATTTGGCAATCGGTCGCTTTGTCCCACGGTCGCCAACTCTTAGTATTCTGTCCACTAACTGCGGGTTTAGTTTATTCGTGCATTTTGCATAAGCACTTTTCTTCATTTTGAATAGTACTTCGTGTTCTCTGCTCTTCTTCCCATCGTTTAAATTTAAAATATCGACGAATGGTGCAAAAACTTGGATTCTTTAACGGTTTGTTGTTTATTTGCAGAAGTTTACTTTAAAAGCAGGAAGCTTTTATATCGCAGCAGGCCATGGCCACTTTCAATCTATCCAGAGAGGAATCTCGCTGCATCAGACGATTTATTGGGTTGGGTTGAGCGAGCACTTTGACAGCTTCTCGATAATTAAGCTAAATACAGAGATATAACTAGTTTTCTACGCCAGTCCACATATATACATGAGTCCAAGTGACGGTCCAGTTACAGATTCTAAATTTGACCGACACAACAAACAAAAGAGCGCGAAAACATTAAAAAAGCATTGTTCAACCAACCAAAAAATCGAAATGGTTTTGGAATTGACGCGTATGAGAGTTTCACTATTGTTAATATTTCTCTGTAAGTACCCTCATCAGATTGTCATAAAGTTGACCGCCACTTATTTCTGCCATGATTTCCTCAATTGAAGTACCTCTTTCGACTGCTGCCATACTTGCCTCGAAAAGAGTTCCATTGAACAATTTGCTCCACACTGGTTTCAATAAAGGAAAGCGCAGAAGATGGTTCAGCCTACTGGCTTCTACCAAGCAAGCCTGCCATTGACCAGATAGTTGCAAGTAGTCCACGTTTATCTCTGTGTATCTAAAAATTTAAATTTTTATTAAGCACTTGTTAATTAAATTATTATATGCACGAGATATGTACTTATATACATAATGTATAGAACTTAAAAAAATATTAAACTTACGATGCTTTTAGTTTACAGATGATAGATTTAATTCCTGTTTTCTCCGGATTTTCCCGATCCAAGTATTTTGAACAAACGGTGAACGCAAGAGCTGAGATTGCATTTTCATCGGGTGATGCTTTTTGAATCCAAAAGATGCTAGCAGCAAGTAGAAGCTGTAACTCTGCGTTGATGCCCATACAGTTTTCTTCAAAGCGTTTGACAGAATTGTCGCCAACTAGAATTGAAAGTATGTGGTTCTTTCTGTATTCAGTGAAATCGTTGTTCTCAACCGATTGCATGTAGACGTCTTGCAAAGCTGGATGTACGTCATTTGGTTGTCGTACTATGATGTCAGCGACTTTTTTATACTCTTTACCAACTCTATCAAACTCCGTGACCGACGTTTCTTCTTTAACCACCATCAGCTGATATTGCTGTCGGCGTATGTCTTTTGAAACGTCGTTAGGCGAGGGTTTGTCAGGACTGCTTAGTATTAAAGTAAGATTACGACGCACCGGATCAATGTCCCGAAGTATTTGCTTTAAAACTTGGTAAAAACTATTCGGAATGTCGTACTGGGCCGAATCGAGGTCATCTGGATCGTCTGCTCTATCATATTCTGTACTTTGCAGAAGTGTCTTCAACTCTTCATCCTTTATTTGATCTAACACTCGGAGACGAAATGCTTTAAACATTCTTGGATAACGGTATTCGTCGATGGCAAGCGTAATGTCGTTTCGCACAGCTGTTACGTTGCTTTGATCCGTTAACGTAAGCAGCACCCTTTCGATTAACTCATCGTCTGTTTTGTATATTTTACACATCCAAATCAAAAAGTTAGGTATGAAGTTTGGATATTGCCCCTTACCCTGTAAACAAAACATAATCAAATAGTTAATAGGGCGGAATTATTACCACTGTCCGCACCCAGAATTCTTTCCCCACAAAAACCTCAAAAAAGTTTTCTGGAAAAGGTGAATTTCGCCCGAAGAAAATGTTTAGGTATTGTACTGCATTGTTGTTTATGCCGTACGAACGAGAAAAATCGTCAATCGTATAGAGCTTAGCTTCAATACCACTTGCAGTATCATCCTGCAAAATACATTGTATCATGTGTGTACTTTTCGTATGCTGAAACAAGGCATGGGATATTGTCAGGTTACCTCGCATACCCCGCCTGGTTTCTAGAGTTATAATATTGTGTTGAATATTGAGTTTCCAGCAAGCCTCTGAGGCCGGTATCTCATAAAGGTGGCGATATCGAAGTAGGTCCCTAGCTACAATAGGTTGCGTCATTGGACAAGGCATTCGGCAGAAGCAACATCTCTATTTAGCTTATATTCACGCCCATAATAAAATTGTATGCTGTAGTAATAATCACCCGAGCTGTTTCCCACGGGAAACATTTCAGAGGAAGAAAACCAGCTCTTAGATTTAGAACAGCATAAATGGTATCGCTTGCTAAAACTTTAGCATTCAATAGATTTGCCAGCGCTGCTGTGCTAGTGTCAGCATCAGGTTTAATAGAATACACCACTGTAACCCCACTTGCCTCCGCAGCCTTATGAAACACTTGAGCTAAACGGAAAATAAATAAGTTAGAATGGTTGGTTCCATGCTATTAATCGATATAAACATGAGCAAAATGTAGTCAATCTGTGTATGATCATTCTTATATCTAGGTTCAAATAGCTTGCCACATTAATGATTAGATAAGCAGATTGTGTCTCAGATACTATACGACATTTTCTAGGATTTTTTTGTTGTTATTGCTACATCGTGTATAGTCAAATCCGTTGGGTTTCTGCAAATATTGCAATAATCCGTATGAATTTCAAAGCAAATGTTGCAATTAGAATAGACGACACTACATATAGCATGGACTATATAAATTTTTAAAATAATCCGGAAATAATTTGCCCACTCAAAGCAGGTGGTTCTACTGCGGATTTGATATTTCCGTTTCTTTTCAGAGAACGAATTTTTTCTTGTCTTTTTTCTTTATACTTGGTCCCGCTTTCCTTATATTTTCCACCGTGTCTGTAATATAAAGTCATATAATTATATGTACCTGTCTAAGTAACTTAGTAAGTCAGCCCTAACGTTCCTGTCAGGTCCTTGTTCTTTTCAAGATCGCTAAGCACGTTTCACCTTAAATAAGTCTTTTAAAATACGAAATGGAAACTAAAGATATCGGTTGTCACTGACTGAATATATTGTTATGCTGTGTACAATGTTCTTAATTTACACTGTGTAGTTAAATTGATAGTCATCTGTTAAAGGGTAATTGTGACTTGCAACAGTCAACCCACGGTTGCGGCAGCTACTGATATAGGGAAGTATAATTTTTGTTGGGGAAAACTGAAAGGAGGAAAAGCAGGAAGACGGGAATGAGGGAAACCGCACACTAAAATAAATATTAGGCAATAAGACTTAGTTTTATACATGAGATTAAAGTTAGGCTTAGTTCTGGGGTTAAAATTAGTGTTTATAAACTTTATACGAAGGTTAAATAAGTTTCCCTAGTTGTGGTAAGCAGTTTCCCTCCCTTTAGCGTTGCCCCTTTTTGTTACATCTCGAACTGCATAACTCACACGCTGCACTTACCCGTCCATAACCACAATGGGTTTGATTCCACATGAAGCAAGAATAGCGAAAAACTGAATCATCTGATCGTAGAACTCATCGTAACAGGCTCTGTGAAAACTTTGCGTGACGACTTCAAGTGTTAAAGGTATAAAAGAGAATAGCCTAAACCTATAGGACATTTTCCTTTGTTGCTTACCATTACAGTATATATATATTAACAATTTTGTACACTAACATAGCCTTATCGCAAATAAGCAATGCAGCTATAATATTATTGGTATGTCTACTTCGTTATACAACTATAGGAAAATATCCAAAATAACGATTATTAGAAACAACATAACAGCAAGGGTGCAGTGAAAAAGAAAGTAGATTTATGAACATTTTTTACCTGTCGGAACAGATGTCGTAAATCTCATAGATGATTTCACTTCCGTCTATGACCAGGATCTCATTCCGGACTGATACATCTGTGAAACACTTCTCCGCATTTCGAGAGTAAAACTTTTCAAAGCCTATAATTCCCATTTTATGCACTTGTTTCTAGTACTATGTTAAATAATGCGCTTCTCTTTTCTCTTGAAACCTAAAAGCATCGGCTAATTTATACTGACACAATTTACTTGGTTATGCTAACGGTAGAGAACTTTTTAAATAAAGATTGTACAACTGCCTATACCAACCCTACGTAACCGTAGCGACTCAGTCAAGAAAACAGTCCGGCCGAGGGGAAAGTCCCAGGTTGCAAACCAATCGTCAAATCACCTCGCGCCCACTGTCGGGTTACAGGAGCTATTGTAGTGTGTTGTGTATGATTTACACCTTCAATTTGGTAGAACCCATTGTTTAGCTGACAATGTCCGTTAAGTGCCTTGCCCAAGGACACAACCGACTAGCTAGCGACCAGTTTCAAACCTGCAACCCTTCGACTGAAAGGCGACGCAATACACCACCATACTAACCCGTCGGACTTGATTTGTTACCATTGAATCTTTTGGGCGAAATGAGTTCAACCTTTGTTAAAGATAGAAACACACGATATTTCGCAACGGATGAACTGAAAAATAGTATAGTGAACGTCAGAACTTTCAACTTGATTGACGCAAGGTGGCACCACTGAGTATTGCTAAAGAATATTTTACCAGATCGATTGACGTACCGATTTCTATATAAAAACGGTCTTAATCAAGAGCTCATAATTGGTCGGAAACTTATTCCGATTAAAAACTTATTCGTTAGGTTTTGAGTTTCTTAGATTATAATTCGGTTTTATATTGAATGAAAAGACGCAATGGGTGTTTAACACACGGGCAGTCGTAAAAACTCCTCGCGCCCACCGTCGGGTTATCATAGATATATATTACACTGTGTTGTGTATGATTAATTCGGTAGAACCCATCATTCCACTGGATTCAGGCAATGTCCGTAAAGTGCCTTGCCTAAGAACACAACCGACTAACAAGCGGTTCGAACCTGCTACTCTTCGGCTAAAAGTCAATGCGCTAACCCACGACGTTAATCGGCAAATACTTTAATACTTCCGACTACTAGAATATTAAAATTAAGAAAACCTTTAGGAAACCTTGACATTTTTTGGTATTATTTCTGAAAAAGATATTCTTGGTTAATGATAGGAGAAAGCAGTTAAACAATCTATTTTGTTTCGTGCCTAAATCTTTCTTTCTTTAATCGATATTATTGGCCTCTAATGTACACGGGCATGCCTCACGATGTTAATTATGGGTCCATTTGAAAAAACGGGACACATATTGTTTTTGTCCGTTTTTTTTTCGTTAAACGCTTGATAGGCATGGCATGTCGCCCGACATCTACGATGCAATAATGGAATCGCAATAAAACTTTGTCAGTTGTTAGACAAAACAGTCCGGCCGAGGGGGAAGTCCCAGGTTGCAAACCAATCGTCAGATCACCTCGCGCCCACTGTAAAAAAACGGGACACATATTGTTTTTGTCCGTTTTTTTTCGTTAAACGTTTGATAGGCATGGCATGTCGCCCGACATCTACGATGGAATAATGGAATCGCAATAAAACTTTGTCAGTTGTTAGACAACATAGTCTAGATAGGCAGAAACCAAAATGTTGGGTGATAAATCCAGGGCAATTCCCCTGGGACGTTAAAAACCAAAATGGTACTTTTTTTTCTAAAAATTAGTATTTTTGGGCATAGCGCTGCTTCAATTTAAATCAAATTTGGTGGAATGTAAGTGCATTAGCCACTGATTGAACAACTAAAACAGTGGTTCCCAACCTAACATCTTATATATACTTAGATTGCCGCTTCAAAGGTAGGCAATACGCAGTTGTGACCAGAGAGCCAAAGCGAAACTGAACTTTGCCCGTGAACCGGTCCAGGCGTTTTCCCCCTTGAACCGGCACTAAACCATTATAACACCAAGTTTGACTCACTGGCTACAATAAGTTATAGTTAACCTGCCTTAAGCCTTAAATTAAAAGTGATTTTCTAAATCACCCATATCACAAATTGCAATACTGCAGGAGTGCCTGGTTCTTTTACATACATTTGACACTGTTGTCTGATTTATTCTAATTGTTTAATGATGTTCTTACCTATTCTTAAAATTCTAATTAAAAGTGATTTTTCAACTCACCCAGGCATGTAATTGAAACTAAGCAGTTGTGTGTACGTCATAAAGGGAGCTGTTAAATCACTCAAACTGTACACGTGTAAGCTACATCTACAAGTGTACCAATTGAATCATAATTTGTTAGGAATTTCAGTATAAATGTTTGAAAATAGTAGTTCTGAATAATCCTTTATCGAAGGTAAGTGCAATTTCGATTATAGCTCATTGTTTCGATAAGTGTAACGAAAGGCTGGATCTAAGACATAAAACTTTCGTGTTACTTTATATATTATAACTAATATTATGCGTTAAAACAAACATCCGGCCGGTTAGTGCGTTAGCAGTGAGTCAAAAAGTTATTACATAGAAGGAAATTTCATCGCGGTATAGTTGCAGTAATCGACGACTGCAACTTGAATAATGGCGGCGACGCACTAATTATGCTGCTTCTAGCGCGAACTCTTTAAAGTGTCAATCATCGTCTTCACAGGACGTAAATAAATGTGTTCATGTGGGTTAATCGCACGACTTCTTAACCGTCGATTGCCTTGCAAATCAAGTACAATTTTGCAATCGGTCGCTTTGTCCCACGGTCGCCAACTCTTAGTATTCTGTCAACTAACTGCGAGTTTAGTTTATTCGTGCATTTTGCATAAGCACTTTTCTTCATTTTGAATGGTACTTCGTGTTCTCTTCTCTTCTTCCCATCGTTCAACTTTAAAATATCGACGAATGGTGCAAAAACTTGGATTCTTTGACGGTTTGTTGTTTATTTGCAGAAGTTTACTTTAAAAGCAGGAAGCTTTTATACCGCAGCAGGCCATGGCCACTTTCAATCTATCCAGAGAGGAATCTCGCTGCATCAGACGATTTATTGGGTTGGGTTGAGCGAGCACTTTGACAGCTTCTCGATAATTAAGCTAAATACAGAGATATAACTATTTTTCTACGCCAGTCCACATATATACAGTAGTCTAAGTGACGGTCCATTTACAGGTTTTAAATTTGACCGACACAACAAACAAAAGAGCGCGAAAACATCAAAAAAGCATTGTTCAACCAACCAAAAATTCGAAATGGTTTTGAAATTAACGGGTATGAGAGTTTTACTACTGTTAATATTTCTCTGTAAGTACCCTCATCAGATTGTCATAAAGTTGACCGCCACTTATTTCTTCCATGATTTCCATAATTGAAGTACCACTTTCGACTGCTGCTATACTTGCCTCGAAAAGAGTTCCATTAAACAATTTGCTCCACACTGGTTTCAATAAAGGAAAGCGCAGAAGATGGTTCAGCCTACTGGCTTCTACCAAGCAAGCGTAAAAATAATATGACGCTTCGGCCAAAAAGTTGACAATATGCTTATACGGCCAAATTCGGCCAGATTTTTCCGCACGGCCAAACTATTTTTTTGCGTCCAGGACGATTTTGGTAAGGCCAAATTTCTGATATTTGGCCGTGAAAAAGGCCAAATGGCAACCCTGATTAAAAGTGATTTTTCAAATCACCCAGGCATGTAATTGAAACTCAGCAGTTGTGTCTACGTCATAAAGGGAGCTGTTAAATCACTCAAACTGTACACGTGTAAGCTACATCTGCTAGTGCAGGCATGGGCAACCCCTGGCACGCGTGCCCAACTTGGCACGCGAGCTCGTGTTTCTGGCACGCTAGTTCAAGGAAATTAGATTCCTTTCTCTTAATGATAACTTAAAAGTTGTTGTATTATTTGAGCTTTGGTCACGTGCATAAAATGTTTATTACCTTAAGTTGCTAAGATTTGATTATTTATTACCGTGTTATTGTTACTCAACAAACACCATAGAATACAACAATCCGCTTGCAAATTTCGCAACCTGCTGCCACAGACGAATCGGACGTGAGAGAAATTTGTACGTTTGTGCAGACAACCAGATGTAGTTAATATCAGTTACCCTTAGCATCCTAATTTACTTTTGTTAGCAATTTGAGATACAAAATGTTATAAGGCTAAACATGATGTACCGTGTACCGGTAAGGTCATTCGGTATCGGTAAAGGTCATAAATGCATATTTCGGCAAGTAAAAAAGACCGGTAAACTTATTTCACATAAGCTCATCGTTACGTTTATCAAATTGCGGTAATGAAAGTAAAAATTTATCGTTGAACACACTTTTTCACCTTCCTAAGGTTTTCTCTATCAGTAATAGTACAGCGCTTGCTTATTTTGCAGTAAAGATAAAAATTAAAAGTCATTACTGTAAAACAGCGGTTCTCAAACTGGGGTCCGCGGTCTTTTGAGGACAGCAAAGCACCTTTCAAAAAATTTTAACGACGCTTCTGAAGAAAAAAAAATGTGTAAAATTAAGTTTTTACGCAACTTTTCTTCCAATCAACTTAACAAACACACTTTGTCATGAAAGCTTACAGGCTACACGGGCATTTATGACATCACAAGAAGCTATTTGATGTCACATTAGTGCAATTCAAAAGTACAGAACTCCTACTATAGTAGAAAATAGTACAACTCCTATTATAGTAGGAGTAAACATTTAAAATAATGCCAAAGTCAGAGGCGTCTCGTTTTTCCTTAAGCCGTGCATCCGGGTTAATATGTTTTGTTTTAGAATTTTAACGTTGCTATATTTTTCGTTTTACTTCCCTATTTTTTAGGGGACCGTTAGTCATTTAAAAAAATGCTAGGGACCGATGATTTGTTAGGATTTACAGTATAAATGTTCGAAAATAGTAGTTCTGAATAATCCTTTATCAAAGGTAAGTGCAATTTATATTATAGTATATTGTTTCAATCAGTGTAACGAAAGGCTGGGTCTAATATATATAACCTCCGTATGCTACTTTATATATTATGACTAATATTATACGTTAAAACAATCATCCGGCCGGTTAGTGCGTTAGCAGTGAGTCAAAAAGTTACATAGAAGGAAAATTTCATCGCGGTATAGTTGCAGTAATCGACGACTGCAACTCGAATAATGGCGGCGGCGCACAAATTATGCTGCTTCTTGCGACTTCTTAACCGTCGATTGCCCTGCAAATCAAGTACAATTTGGCAATCGGTCGCTTTGTCCCACGGTCGCCAACTCTTAGTATTCAGTCCACTAACTGCGGGTTTAGTTTATCCATGCACTTTGCGTACGCAAATTTATTCATTTTTCATCGTACTTTTCGGTGCCGTTCTTCTCTCCATAGTTTAGAATATCGACGATTGGTGCAAAAGCTTGACGTTGCACATAATTCGCTGCTTCTAACTCCTTGACAGTTAGTTGTCCATTTGCAAAAGTGTCCTTTAGAAGTTGGAAACTTTTATACCGCAGAAGGCCATGGCCACTTTCAATCTATCCAGAGACGAATTTCGCTGCATCAGACGATTTATTGGGATGGGTTGAGCGAGCACTTCGACGGCTTCTCGATAATTACGCTAAATACAGAGCTATAACTATTTTTCTACGCCAGTCCACATATATACAGTAGTCTAAGTGACGGTCCATTTACAGGTTTTAAATTTGACCGACACAACAAACAAAAGAGCGCGAAAACATCGAAAAAGCATTGTTTTACCAACCAAAAATTCAAAATGGTTTTGGAATTGACGCGTATGAGAGTTTCACTATTGTTAATATTTCTCTGTAAGTACCCTCATCAGATTGTCATAAAGTTGACCGCCACTTATTTCTGCCATGATTTCCTCAATTGAAGTACCGTTTTCGACTGCTGCCATACTTGCCTCGAAAAGAGTTCCATTGAACAATTTGCTCCACACTGGTTTCAATAAAGGAAAGCGCAGAAGATGGTTCAGCCTACTGGCTTCTACCAAGCAAGCCTGCCATTGACCAGATAGTTGCAAGTAGTCTACGTTTATCTCTGTGTATCTAAAAATTTAAATACTTATTAAGCACTTGTTAATTAAATTATTATATGCACGAGATATGTACTTATATACATAATGTATAGAACTTAAAAAAATATTAAACTTACGATGCTTTTAGTTCACTGATGATAGCTTTAATTCCTGTTTTCTCCGGATTTTCCCGATCCAAGTATTTTGAACAAACGGTGAATGCAAGAGCTGAGATTGCATTTTCACCGGGTGATGCTTTTTTAATCCAAAAGATGCTAGCAGCAAGTAGAAGCTGTAACTCTGCGTTGATGCCCATACAGTTTTCTTCAAAGCGTTTGACAGAATTGTTGCCAACTAGAATTGAAAGTATGTGGTTCTTTCTGTATTCAGTGAAATCTTTGTTCTCAACCGATTGCGTGTAGACGTCTTGCAAAGCAGGATGTACGTCATTTGGTCGTCGTACTATGATGTCAGCGACTTTTTTATACTCTTCGCCAACTCTATCAAACTCCATCACCGTCGTTTTTTCTTTAACCACCATCAGCTGATATTGCTGTGGGCGTATGTCTTTTGAAACGTCGTTAGGCGAGGGTTTGTCAGGACTGCTGTGTATTAAAGTAAGATTACGAAGCACCGGATCAATGTCCCGAAGTATTTGGTTTAAAACTTGGTAAAAACTATTCGGAATGTCGTACTGGGCCGAATCGTGGTCATCTGGATCGTCTGCTCTATCATATTCTGTACTTTGCAGAAGTGTCTTCAACTCTTCATCCTTTATTTGATCTAACACTCGGAGACGAAATGCTTTAAACATTCTTGGATAACGGTATTCGTCGATGGCAAGCG
Source organism: Ciona savignyi (assembly GCA_000149265.1). Taxonomy (NCBI): domain Eukaryota; kingdom Metazoa; phylum Chordata; class Ascidiacea; order Phlebobranchia; family Cionidae; genus Ciona; species Ciona savignyi. Next base: position 187,584 of record CH003398.1, read on the forward strand.
TAATGTCGTTTCGCACAGCTGTTACGTTGCTTTGATCCGTTAACGTAAGCAGCACCCTTTCGATTAACTCATCGTCTGTTTTGTATATTTTACACATCCAAATCAAAAAGTTAGGTATGAAGTTTGGATATTGCCCCTTACCCTGTAAACAAAACATAATCAAATAGTTAATAGGGCGGAATTATTACCACTGTCCGCACCCAGAATTCTTTCCCCACAAAAACCTCAAAGAAGTTTTCTGGAAAAGGTGAATTTCGCCCGAAGAAAATGTTTAGATATTGTATTGCATTGTTGTTTATGTCGTACGAACGAGAAAAATCGTCAATCGTATAGAGCTTAGCTTCAATACCACTTGCAGTATCATCCTGCAAAATACATTGTATCATGTGTGTACTTTTCGTATGCTGAAACATGACATGGAATATCGTCAGGTTACCTCGCATACCCCGTTTGGTTTCTAGAGTTATAATATTGTGTTGAATATTGAGTTTCCAGCAAGCCTCTGAGGCCGGTATCTCATAAAGGTGGCGATATCGTAGTAGGTCGCTAGCTATAATCGGTTGCGTCATTGGACAATGCATTTGGCAGAAGCAATATCTCTATTTAGCTTATATTCACGCCCATAATAAAATTGTATTCTGTAGTAATAATCACCCGAGCTGTTTTCCACGGGAAACATTTCAGAGGAAGAAAACCAGCTCTTAGATTTAGAACAGCATAAATGGTATCGCTTGCTAAAACTTTAGCATTCAATAGATTTGCCAGCGCCGCTGTGCTAGTGTCAGCATCAGGTTTTATAGAATACACCACTGTTACCCCACTTGCTTCCGCAGCCTCATGAAACACTTGAGCTAAACGGAAAATAAGTAAGTTAGAATGGTTGGTTCCATGCTATTAATCGATATCAACGTGAACGAAATGTAGTCAATCTATGTATGATCATTCTTATATCTAGGTTCAAATAGCTTGCCACATTAATGATTAGATAAGCAGATTGTGTCTCAGATACTATACGACATTTTCTAGGATTTTTTTGTTGTTATTGCTACATCGTGTATAGTCAAATTCGTTGGGTTTCTGCAAATATTGCAATAATCCGTATGGATTTCAAAGCAAATGTGGCAATTAGAATAGACGACACTAACATATAGCATAGACTATATAAATTTTTAAAATAATCCGGAAATAATTTGCCCACTCAAAGCAGGTGGTTCTACTGCGGATTTGATATTTCCGTTTCTTTTCAGAGAACGAATTTTTTCTTGTCTTTTTTCTTTATACTTGGTCCCGCTTTCCTTATATTTTCCACCATGTCTGTAATATGAAGTCATATAATTATATGTACCTGTCTAAGTAACTTAGTAAGTCAGCCCTAACGTTCCTGTCAGGTGCTTGTTCTTTTCAAGATCGCTAAGCACGTTTCACCTTAAATAAGTCTTTTAAAATACGAAATGGAAACTAAAGATATCGGTTGTCACTGACTGAGTATATTGTTATGCTGTGTACAATGTTCTTAATTTACACTGTGTAGTTAAATTGATAGTCATCTGTTAAAGGGTAATTGTCACTTGCAACAGTCAACACACGGTTGCGGCAGCTACTGTTTAAAGGAAGTATAATTTTTGTTGGGGAAAACTGAAAGGAGGAAAAGCAGGAAGACGGGAAGGAGGGAAACCGCACACTAAAATAATATTAGGCCATAAGACTTAGTTTTATACATGAGATTAAAGTTAGGCTTAGTTCTGGTGTTAAAATTAGTGTTTATAGAAGAGTTTAATGAGTTTCCCTAGTTGTGGTAAGTAGTTTCCCTCCTTCCTGCTTTCCCTCCCTTTAGCGTTGCTCCTTTTTGTTACATCTCGAACTGCATAACTCACACGCTGCACTTACCCGTCCATAACCACAATGGGTTTGATTCCACATGACGCAAGAATAGCGAAAAACTTAATCATCTTATCGTAGAACTCATCGTTACATGCTCTGTGAAAACTTTGCGTGACGACTTCAAGTGTTAAAGGTATAAAAGAGAATACCCTAAACCTATAGGACATTTTCCTTTGTTGCTTACCATTACAGTATATATATTAACAATTTTGTACACTAACATAGCCTTATCGCAAATAAGCAATGCAGCTATAATATCATTGCTATGTCTACTTCGTTATATAACTATAGAAAATTATATAAAATAACGATTATTGGAAACAACATAACAGCAAGGGTGAAGTGAAAAAGAAAGTAGATTTATGTACATTTTTTACCTGTCGGAACAGATGTCGTAAATCTCATAGATGATTTCACTTCCGTCTATGACCAGGATCTCATTTCGGACTGATACATCTGTGAAACACTTCTCCGCATTTCGAGAGTAAAAGTTTTCAAAGCCTATAATTCCCATTTTATGCACTTGTTTCTAGCACTATGTTAAATAATGCGCTTCTCTTTTCTCTTGAAACCTAAAAGCATCGGCTAATTTATACTGACACAATTTACTTGGTTATGCTAACGGTAGAGAACTTTTTAAATAAAGATTGTACAACTGCTTATACCAACCCTACGTAACCGTAGCGACTCAGTCAAGAAAACAGTCCGGCCGAGGGGGAAGTCCCAGGTTGCAAACCAACCGTCAGATCACCTCGCGCCCACTGTCGGGTTACAGGAGCTATTGTATCGTGTTGTGTTGTGTATGATTTACACCAATTTGGTGGAACCCATTAATTTAGCTGGTTTCAGGTAATGTCCGTTAAGTGCCTTGCCCAAGGACACAATTGACTAGCTAGCGACCAGGTGAGCACCTGCAACCCTTCCACTGAAAGGCGACGCAATAAACCACCATACTAACCCGTCGGACTTGATTTGTTACCATTGAATCTTTTGGGCGAAATGAGTTCAACCTTTGTTAAAGATAGAAACACACGATATTTCGCAACGGATGAACTGAAAAAAATAGTATAGTGAACGTCGGAACTTTCAACTTGATTGACGCAAGGTGGCACCACTGAGTATTGCTAAAGAATATTTTACCAGATCGATTGACGTACCGATTTCTTTATAAAAACGGTCTTAATTAAAAGCTCATAATTGGTCTGAAACTTATTCCGATTAAAAACTTATTCGTTAGGTTTTGAATTCGTTAGATTAAAATTCGGTTTTATATTGAATGAAAAGACGCAATGGGTGTTTAACACACGGGCAGTCGTAAAAACTCCTCGCGCCCACCGTCGGGTTATCATAGATATATATTACACTGTGTTGTGTATGATTAATTCGGTAGAACCCATCATTCCACTGGATTCAGACAATGTCCGTAAAGTGCCTTGCCTAAGAACACAACCGACTAACAAGCGGTTCGAACCTGCTACTCTTCGGCTAAAAGTCAATGCACTAACCCACGACGTTAATCGGCAAATACTTTAAAACTTCCGACTAATAGAATATTAAAATTAAGAAAACCTTTAGGAAACCTTGACATTTTTTGGTATTATTTCTGAAAAAGATATTCTTGGTTAATGAAAGGAGAAAGCAGTGAAGACAATCTATTTTGTTTCGTGCCTAAATCTTTCTTTCTTTAATCGATATTATTGGCCTGTAATGTACACGGGCATGCCTCACGATGTTAATTATGGGTCCAACTTGAAAAACGGGACACATATTGTTTTTGTCCGTTTTTTTCGTTAAACGCTTGATAGGCATGGCATGTCGCCCGACATCTACGATGGAATAATGGAATCGCAATAAATCTTTGTCAGTTGTTAGACAAAACAGTCCGACCGGAAAACAGTCCGGCCGAGGGGGAAGTCCCAGGTTGCAAACCAATCGTCAGATCACCTCGCGCCCACTGTAACTGAAGATTCCACATCTGCCTATACCAATCCGGTGTAACCGTAGCGACTCAGTCAAGAAAACAGTCCGGCCGAGGGGAAGTCCCAGGTTGCAAACCAATCGTCAAATCACCTCGCGCCCACTGTCGGGTTACAGGAGCTATTGTAGTGTGTTGTGTATGATTTACACCTTCAATTTGGTAGAACCCATTGATTAGCTGACAATGTCCGTTAAGTGCCTTGCCCAAGGACACAACCGACTAGCTAGCGACCAGTTGAGCACCTGCAACCCTTCGACTGAAAGGCGACGCAATAAACCACCATACTAACCCATCGGACTTGATTTGTTACCATTGAATCTTTTGGGCTAAATGAGTTCAACCTTTGTTTAAGATAGAAACACACGATATTTCGCAATGGATGAACTGAAAAAAATAGTATAGTGAACGTCGGAACTTTCAACTTGATTGACGCAAGGTGGCACCACTGAGTATTGCTAAAGAATATTTTACCAGATCGATTGACGTACCGATTTCTATATAAAAACGGTCTTAATTAAGAGCTTATAATTGGTCGGAAACTTATTCCGATTAAAAACTTATTCGTTAGGTTTTGAGTTCCTTAGATTATAATTCGGTTTTATATTGAATGAAAAGACGCAATGGGTGTTTAACACACGGGCAGTCGTAAAAACTCCTCGCGCCCACCGTTGGGTTATCATAGATATATATTACACCTGTGTTGTGTATGATTGAATTCGGTAGAACCCATCATTCCACTGGATTCAGGCAATGTCCGTAAAGTGCCTTGCCTAAGAACACAACCGACTAACAAGCGGTTCGATCCTGCTACTCTTCGGCTAAAAGTCAACGCACTAACCCACGACGTTAATCGGCAAATACTTTAAAACTTCCGACTACTAGAATATTAAAATTAAGAAAACCTTTAGGAAACCCTGACATGTTTTGGTATTATTTCTGAAAAAGATATTCTTAGTTAATAAAAGGAGAAAGCAGTGAAACAATCTATTTTATTTCGTGCCTAAATCTTTCTTTCTTTAATCGATATTATTGGCCTCTAATGTACACGGACATGCCTCACGATGTTAATTATGGGTCCAATTTGAAAAAAACGGGACACATATTGTTTTTGTCCGTTTTTTTTTTCGTTAAACGCTTGATAGGCATGGCATGTCGCCCGACATCTACGATGGAATAATGGAATCGTAATAAAACTTTGTCAGTTGTTAGACAACATAGTCCAGATAGGCAGAAACCAAAATGTTGGGTGATAAATCCTGGGCAATTCCCCTGGGACGTTAAAAACCAACATGGTATTTTTTTTCTAAAAAATAGTATTTTGGGGCATAGCGCTGCTTCAATTTAAATCAGATTTGGTGGAATGTAAGTGCATTAGCCACTGATTTAACAACTAAAACAGTGGTTCCCAACCTAACATCTTATATATACTGAGATTGGCGCTTCAAAGGTAGGCTATACGCAGTTGTGACCAGAGAGCCAAAGCGAAACTGAACTTTACCCGTGAACCGGTCCACGCGTTTTCCCCCTTAAACCGGCACTAAATCATTATAACACCAAGTTTGACTCACTGGCTACAATAAGTTATACTTAACCTGCCTTAAGCCTTTAATTAAAAGTGATTTTCTAAATCACCCATATCACAAATTGCAATACAGCAGGAGTGCCTGGTTCTTGTACATACATTTAACACTGTTGTCTGATTTATTCTGACTGTTCAATGATGTTCTTACCCATTCTAAAAATTCTAATTAAAAGTGATTTTTCAACTCACCCATGCATGTAATGGAAACTCAGCAGTTGTGTCTACGTCATAAAGGGAGCTGTTAAATCACTCAAACTGTACACGTGTAAGCTACATCTGCTAGTGTACCGATTGAATCATGATTTGTTAGGATTTACAGTATAAATGTTCGAAAATAGTAGTTCTGAATAATCCTTTATCGAAGGTAAGTGCAATTTCGATTATAGCTCATTGTTTCGATAAGTGTAACGGAAGGCTGGGTCTAATACATAAAACTTTCGTGTTACTTTATATATTATAACTAATATTATGCGTTAAAACAAACATCCGGCCGGTTAGTGCGTTAGCAGTGAGTCTAATAGTTATTACATAGAAGGAAATTTCATCGCGGTATAGTTGCAGTAATCGACGACTGCAACTTGAATAATGGCGGCGGCGCACTAATTATGCTGCTTCTTGCGCGAACTCTTTAAAGTGTCAATCATCGTCTTCACAGGACGTAAACAAATGTGTTCATGTGGGTGAATCGCACGACTTCTTAACCGTCGATTGCCTTGCAAATCAAGTACAATTTGGCAATCGGTCGCTTTGTCCCACGGTCGCCAACTCTTAGTATTCTGTCCACTAACTGCGGGTTTAGTTTATTGGTGCATTTTGCATAAGCATTTTTCTTCATTTTGAATGGTACTTCGTGTTCTCTGCTCTTCTTCCCATCGTTCAACTTTAAAATATCAACGAATGGTGCAAAAACTTGGATTCTTTGACGGTTTGTTGTTCATTTGCAGAAGTGTTCTTTAAAAGCAGGAAGCTTTTATACCGCAGCAGGCCATGGCCACTTTCAATCTATCCAGAGAGGAATCTCGCTGCATCAGACGATTTATTGGGTTGGGTTGAGCGAGCACTTTGACGCCTTCTCGATAATTAAGCTAAATACAGAGATATAACTATATTTCTACGCCAGTTCACATATATACAGGATTCAAAGTGACGGTCCAGTTACAGGTTCTAAATTTGACCGACACAACAAACAAAAGAGCGCGAAAACATCGAAAAAGCATTGTTTTACCAACCAAAAATTCAAAATGGTTTTGGAATTGACGCGTATGAGAGTTTTACTATTGTTAATATTTCTCTGTAAGTACCCTCATCAGATTGTCATAAAGTTGACCGCCACTTATTTCTGCGATGAGTTCCTCAATTGAAATACCTCTTTCGACTTCTGCCATACTTGCCTCGAACAGAGTTCCATTGAACAATTTGCTCCACACTGGTTTCAACAAAGGAAAGCGCAGAAGATGGTTCAGCCTACTGGCTTCTACCAAGCAAGCCTGCCATTGACCAGATAGTTGCAAGTAGTCCACGTTTAGCTCTGTGTATCTAAAAATTTAAATACTTATCAAGCACTTGTTGAATAAATTATTATATGCACGAGATATATACTTATATACATTATAATGTATAGAACTTAAAAAATATTAAACTTACGATCCTTTTAGTTCACTCATGATAGCTTTAATTCCTGTTTTCTCCGGATTTTCCCGATCCAAGTATATTGAACAAACGGTGAACGCAAGAGCTGAGATTGCATTTTCATCGGGTGATGCTTTTTTAATCCAAAAGATGCTGGCAGCAAGTAGAAGCTGTAACTCTGCGTTGATGCCCATGCAGTTTTCTTCAAAGCGTTTGACAGAATTGTCGCCAACTAGAATTGAAAGTATGTGGTTCTTTCTGTATTCAGTGAAATCTTTGTTCTCAACCGATTGCGTGTAGACGTCTTGCAGAGCAGGATGTACGTCATTTGGTCGTCGTACTATGATGTCAGCGACTTTTTTATACTCTTTACCAACTCTATCAAACTCCGTGACCGACGTCTCTTCTTTAACCACCATCAGCTGGTATTGCTGTCGGCGTATGTCTTTTGAAACGTCGTTAGGCGAGGGTTTGTCAGGACTGCTTAGTATTAAAGTAAGATTACGACGCACCGGATCAATGTCCCGAAGTATTTGCTTTAAAACTTTGTAAAAAGTATTCGGAATGTCGTACTGGGCCGAATCGAGGTCATCTGGATCGTCTGCTCTATCATATTCTGTACTTTGCAGAAGTGTCTTCAACTCTTCATCGTTTATTTGATCTAACACTCGGAGACGAAATGCTTTAAACATTCTTGGATAACGGTATTCGTCGATGGCAAGCGTAATGTCATTTCGCACAGCTGTTACGTTGCTTTGATCCGTTAACGTAAGCAGCACCCTTTTGATTAACTCATCGTCTGTTTTGTATATTTGACGCATCCAAATCAAAAAGTTAGGTATGAAGTTTGGATATTGCCCCTTACCCTGTAAACAAAACATAATCAAATAGTTAATAGGGCGGAATTATATTACCACTGTCCGCACCCAGAATTCTTTCCCCACAAAAACCTCAAAGAAGTTTTCTGGAAAAGGTGAATTTCGCCCGAAGAAAATGTTTAGGTATTGTACTGCATTGTTGTTTATGCCGTACGAACGAGAAAAATCGTCAATCGTATAGAGCTTAGCTTCAATACCACTTGCAGTATCATCCTGCAAAATACATTGTATCATATGTGTACTTTTCATATGCTGAAACATGGCATGGAATATCGTCAGATTACCTCGCATACCCCGTTTGGTTTCTAGAGTTATAATATTGTGTTGAATATTGAGTTTCCAGCAAGCCTCTGAGGCCGGTATCTCATAAAGGTGGCGATATCGTAGTAGGACGCTAGCTATAATCGGTTGCGTCATTGGACAATACATTTGGCAGAAGCAATATCTCTATTTAGCTTATATTCACGCCCATAATAAAATTGTATACTGTAGTAATAATCACCCGAGCTGTTTTCCACGGGAAACATTTCAGAGGAAGAAAACCAGCTCTTAGATTTAGAACAGCATAAATGGTATTGTTAGTTAAAACTTTAGCATTCAATAGATTTGCCAGCGCCGCTGTGCTAGTGTCAGCATCAGGTTTTATAGAATACACCACTGTAACCCCACTTGCTTCCGCAGCCTCATGAAACATTTCAACTGAACGGAAAATAAATAAGTTAGAATGGGTGGTTCCATGCTATTAATCGATATAAACATAAACGAAATGTAGTCAATCTGTGTATAAACATTCTTATATCTAGGGTCAAATAGCTTGCCACATATTAATGATTAGATATGCAGATTGTGTCTCAGATACTATACGACATTTTCTAGGATTTTTTGTTGTTATTGCTACATCGTGTATAGTCAAATTCGTTGGGTTTCTGTAATTATTGCAATAATCCGTATGGATTTTAAATCAAATAAAGCAAATATGGCAATTAGAATAGACGACACGACATATAGCATGGACTATATAAATTTTTAAAATAATCCGGAAATAATTTGCCCACTCAAAGCAGGCGGTTCTACTGCAGATCTGCTATTTCCGTTTGTTTCCAGAGCGTCAGCCATAGAAAGAATTTTGCCTTGTCTCCTTTCTTTATACTTGGTCCCGCTTTCCTCATATTTTCCACCATGTCTGTAATATAAAGTCATATAATTATATGTACCTGTCTAAGTAACTTAGTAAGTCAGCCCTAACGTTCCTGCCAGGTCCTTGTTCTTTTCAAGATCGCTAAGCACGTTTCACCTTAAATAAGTCTTTTAAAATACGAAATGGAAACTAAAGATATCGGTTGTCACTGACTGAATATATTGTTATGCTGTGTACAATGTTCTTAATTTACACTGTGTAGTTAAATTGATAGTCATCTGTTAAAGGGTAATTGTGACTTGCAAAAGTCAACCCACGGTTGCGGCAGCTACTGATATAGGGAAGTATAATTTTTGTTGGGGAAAACTGAAAGGAGGAAAAGCAGGAAGACGGGAATGAGGGAAACCGCACACTAAAATAAATATTAGGCCATAAGACTTAGTTTTATACATGAGATTAAAGTTAGGCTTAGTTCTGGGGTTAAAATTAGTGTTTATACGAAGGTTAAATAAGTTTCCCTAGTTGTGGTAAGCAGTTTCCCTCCCTTTAGCGTTGCCCCTTTTTGTTACATCTCGAACTGCATAACTCGCACGCTGTACCTACCCGCCCATAACCACAATGGGTTTGATTCCACATGACGCAAGAATAGCGAAAAACTGAATCATCTGATCGTAGAACTCATCGTAACAGGCTCTGTGAAAACTTTGTGTAACGACTTCAAGTGTGAAGGTAAAAGAGAATAAACCTATAGGACATTTTCCTATGTTGCTTACCATTCCAGTTTATATATTAACAATTTTGCACACTAACATAGCCTTATCGCAAATAAGCAATGCAGCTATAATATTATTGGTATGTCTACCTTGTTATATAACTATAGGAAAATATCCAAAATAACGATTATTGGAAACAACATAACAGCAAGGGTGAAGTGAAAAAGAAAGTAGATTTATGAACATTTTTTACCTGTCGGAACAGATGTCGTAAATCTCATAGATGATTTCACTTCCGTCTATGACCAGGATCTCATTTCGGACTGATACATCTGTGAAACACTTCTCCGCATTTCGAGAGTAAAAGTTTTCAAAGCCTATAATTCCCATTTTATGCACTTGTTTCTAGCACTATGTTAAATAATGCGCTTCTCTTTTCTCTTGAAACCTAAAAGCATCGGCTAAGTTATACTGACACAATTTACTTATGTTAACGGTAGAGAACTTTTTAACTGAAGATTCCACAACTGCCTATGCCAATCATGTGTAACCGTAGCGAGTGAAGAAAACAGTCCGGCCGAGGGGGAAGTCCCAGGTTGCAAACCAATCGTCAGATCACCTCGCGCCCACTGTAACTAAGCCCGTTTACATGATGCATGCTCAAACGGATCGGATTGAAAACCAAACAGATTTAAAATGACGTCACACACGTTTCAAATCTAATCCGTTAAGTGTCGCATTTACGTGATGCTAATTTTGTTTATTGTTTTTAGATTGCAATTGGATCTGACTGCTGATGTTAATATTGTCGGTTAGCCTAGTGGAATGTTAGCGTATGAGTTATGTATTGTCCTGGATTAAAATAGTTTTGATTTAGTCCTACGACTTTTGATTTAACACTTTTTGCGATGGTAACCTAATATTAGACACACTAGGCTTGCTAAATTACTCTAATACCTGGCGGAAGTTGTGTTTATAAGTCAAACATCTAAAAATTAAAGTTTTACAAGTTTGCAAACTTCTTAAGCCTAAATTCAAATCCCAATCCGTTCCAGAAAACCGCTCCTTTTATCGGATTGGAGATATGACATCTCAAATCCGTTGTGCCTTTTTCTTTTCGCGCAAAACGAGAAAACGGATTGGCGAAATAGATTCGAATCCATTTCAAAGCGCCATATTCCACAACTGCCTATACCAATCCGGTGTAACCGTAGCGACTCAGTCAAGAAAACAGTCCGGCCGAGGGGGAAGTCCCAGGTTGCAAACCAATCGTCAGATCACCTCGCGCCCACTGTCGGGTTACAGGAGCTATTGTAGTGTGTTGTGTATGATTTACACCTTTAATTTGGTAAAACCCATTGATTAGCTGACAATGTCCGTTAAGTGCCTTGCCCAAGGACACAACCGACCTAGCTAGCGACCAGTTGAGTACCTGCAACCCTTCGACTGAAAGGCGACGCAATAAACCACCCATACTTAACCCGCCGGAGATTTGTTACCATTGAATATTTTGGGCGAAATGAGTTCAACCTTTGTTAAAGATAGAAACACACGATATTTCGCAAGGGATGAACTGAAAAAAATAGTATAGTGAACGTCGGAACTTTCAACTTGATTGAAGCAAGGTGGCACCACTGAGTATTGCTAAAGAATATTTTACCAGGTCGATTGACGTACCGATTTCTATATAAAAACGGATTTAATTAAAAGCTCATAATTGGTCTGAAACTTATTCCGATTAAAAACTTATTCGTTAGGTTTTGTGTTCCTTAGATTATAATTCGGTTTTATATTGAATGAAAAGACGCAATGGGTGTTTAACACACGGGCAGTCGTAAAAACTCCTCGCGCCCACCGTCGGGTTATCATAGATATATATTACACTGTGTTGTGTATGATTAATTCGGTTGAACCCATCATTCCACTGGATTCAGACAATGTCCGTAAAGTGCCTTGCCTAAGAACACAACCTACTAACAAGCGGTTCGAACCTGATACTGTTCGGCTAAAAGTCAATGCACTAACCCACGACGTTAATCGGCAAATACTTTAAAACTTCCGACTACTAGAATATTAAAATTAAGAAAACCTTTAGGAAACCTTGACATTTTTTGGTATTATTTCTGAAAAAGATATTCTTGGTTAATGAAAGGATAAAGCAGTGAAACAATCTATTTTGTTTCGTTCCTAAATCTTTCTTTCTTTAATCGATATTATTGGCCTCTAATGTACACGGGCATGCCTCACGATGTTAATTATGGGTCCAATTTGAAAAAACGGGACACATTTTGTTTTTGTCCGTTTTTTTCGTTAAACGTTTGATAGGCATGGCATGTCGCCCGACATCTACGATGGAATAATGAAATCGCAATAAAACTTTGTCAGTTGTTAGACAACATAGTCTAGATATGCAGAAACCAAAATGTTGGGTGATAAATCTAGGGCAATTCCCCTGGGACGTTAAAAACCAAAATGGTACTTTTTTTCTAAAAAATAGTATTTTTGGGCATAGCGCTGCTTCAATTTAAATCAAATTTGGTGGAATGTAAGTGCATTAGCCACTGATTTAACAACTAAAACAGTGGTTCCCAACCTAACATCTTATATATACTTAGATTGGCGCTTCAAAGGTAGGCAATACGCAGTTGTGACCAGAGAGCCAAAGCGAAACTGAACTTTGCCCGTGAACCGGTCCAGGAGTTTTTCCCTGAACCAGCACTAAATCATTATAACACCAAGTTTGACTCACTGGCTACAATAAGTTATACTTAACCTGCCTTAAGCCTTAAATTAAAAGTGGTTTTCCAAATCACCCATATCACAAATTGCAATACTGCAGGAGTGCCTGGTTCTTTTACATACATTTGACACTGTTGTCTGATTTATTCTAATTGTTTATTGATGTTTTTACCTATTCTAAAAATTCGAATTAAAAGTGATTTTTCAACTCACCCAGGCATGTAATTGAAACTAAGCAGTTGTGTCTACGTCATAAAGGGAGCTGTTAAATCACTCAAACTTTGCACGTGTAAGCTACATCTACAAGTCTAGTCATAGAATACTAACTTACAGATAGAAGGGTAACGCTTTGTTTGTTTTTTTATGACGTCAGAAAGTGGTCACGCATGAGCACTTGTTTACTGAATTGCGATAGCTCCTGCGGAATTGCTGGTTGTTTCAACTTTTTTAAACAAAAAAATACGTTTTTTAAGCAAAAAATGCCATCCCAGTGTCCCGTTCCTGGATGTAAGTGGCCGCGGAAGTTTGGCAAGAAAAAATAAGTTAGGTGCCCAATAATATTCACAGTATATCGACCAAACTTGGCAAAATCTAGCCAGGCTAAAGCTAATCGAATTGTTTTGACTAACTTTTTGCTTTCAATGAGAGATGCAGAAGCTAGCGATAATATTAAAGATATGCTGAAAATTAAATCGTAAGTATGCCGGTACATTATATTATCAGTAACTATTTTTTGTCTAGGTAAATTTTTAGGTGTGATTTTCCTTCACATATATGCCTAAAACAGCCCAGCTTATAATGTAGTAGAAGCCTACAATGCAGTTCCTCTAAATACCCAGTATGGGCAGTGTGCAGGCAGCATGCCAAAGTTAGAGTTGGGGTCAGAGTTAGGGTAAGAGTTGGGGTCAGAGTTAGAATTAGGGTAAGAGTTTCAAGTGTGCCCATACACTGCCCACACTGCCCAGATTGGGTATTTAGAGTCACCCCTACAATGTAGTAAAATGGAAAGTCATGTGCAGAAAGATGTTAGTGTTATAAATTTATTATACATGTTTATAAAAGGCTGGAATTTGTGAGACTCACTGTATATCTGAGGATATCATTGGTACCTACCGACTACCGGTATTATAATATAGATTTTGGAATTTCAAGTTGTCAGAGTATTTTTTAATTATTGTATATTAGACTATAGTGGTAAAGTTGAATATGCTGCATGATATTTTAATTGTTTAACGTAATCATAATTTGTTTTTTTAGACACATGGAAATTCTGTGAAAAAAAGTATCTTGGTTGCTGAGTTAAAGGGACTAAAGAAAGGCAATTTAATATAAGGTAGTGTAATACCTTAAGTTCTAATATTAAGAAACAACAGAAATATAAAGTTTTGACAGTTTATCATTTTTAAAATTTTATTATTTTTAAGCATTGTTAACATTTCAAAATAGTATTAGGCTAGGATGCACGTGTCATTGAGATATCATTTTGTGGCTGGTCCATTTCTTCTTCTGAACTTAATATAGGCAGTCCGCAGATTGTTACCATTCATTCTGTTTTTAGTAAGTCTGTACAGTGTACAATTTATTAGTTTGTTGCAATTCTATAAACTTGTTCTGTTAATAAAGGTTCACTCACTGCATATTACCAATGCAAGGGGAAATTGTATACAGACAGAATAGGATAGGATAGGATAGGATATTCATGTTTATCCCCGTGAATGGGAAAACCTCACGGGCAATCGTCAGATCACCTCGCGCCCATCGTCGGGTTACCGGAGCTATTGCAGTGTGTTGTATGTGATAGACACGTTCCTTCAATTTGGTAGAACCCATTAATCCGCTGGGTTCAGGCAATGTCCGTAAAGTGCCTTGCCCAAGGACACAACCGACTAGCTAGCGACCAGTTTCGCACCTGCAACCTTTCGATTGAAAGGCGACGCACTTAACCGCTAGACCATCGGGCCGGACGAATGCATGATGAGATCACCTAACTGCAAGATAATAGGTATCCTGGACATAACTAATGGTGCGTTGGTGTATAACTGATTTTCGTTTTCCCACCCCACTGATAAATAGGAGTGCCCTATCCTGATGTTATACCGCAAACAAGCTCGGCATATATATATATGTGTATAAACTATATTTTTGTTATTGTTTTTCAGAGATCACCTGGAAGTCGATCAGAAAATCCTAATAAGGAAAATTATAAAGAGGGTGAAGGTTGGAAACACCACTTTCGGTACTAAAAATCAATGGACCACTGTATGTCATGAGCCAATCACAAAGAAAAAATGCTTGGAATGGTTTTTTATTATTTTTTTGCAATACAAATTTAACAAATATACTGTTTCGGTCTAAAAAAATCTTGCAGCTCTATTTGAGAATATTTTTTCATGATGTACGAATCACATACCCTGCCAAGTACTCAACTCAATGATATCGTGTTCTTCCTTTGAAATCCCAAACTGCTTTCTCTTTTGATGCTTGTGATTTTAAAACAATACAATTTAAAATTCGCAAAAGGTGTTTAGCTGCAACTATATAACTGGCACTTGCATCACAAAACAAAGAAGATGCTTCTTAGCAGTATTTTAGGTAGTGAAAAACTATTTTATTTGCATCTCTGTTGCTGCTAAATTCATTGCACCACTGTTTGACTAGTTTCAAACCAGGTATACTGAGCTTTAAATAACCAGGCAAGGCCCCTTCCAACACTGCGTAAAAGGAAACCTCATTTGACATATATTTTCGGCTGAGACAAAATCGTTATCTTCTTCAGTTGTTAACAGTTTGATCCGCTCAATCTCCCAATTAAAATGCCTCTCTGCCATTTTTAACTTCGCAACGACTAAGGCAATCTGATTGCCTGTAAGTGCTAGCCTATTCGCTAGAGTAGTGTACAGTAGTACAGTGGAAATGTTCGGGTTGTGCGTTCAAAATCTGTCTTGTTATTGCTGCATAATAGTAAATGGTTAAATAATAACGTTTTTTTAATTAGGAAATAAACATAAACAACTAATTCGGTAAAACTGCCGCAGTCTTAACTATGTATTTTATATAAAAACAATATCGAGGTATTGACTGTGGTAGCATTTAGTAAACAGGTACTCAAGCGTGACCGTAACAATCGGCCGAGTTCGTTACCCTTCTATCTGTAAGTTAGTATTCTATGGTCTAGTGTACCGATTGAATCATGATTTGTTAGGAATTACAGTATAAATGTTTGAAAATAGTAGTTCTGAATAATCCTTTATCGAAGGTAAGTGCAATTTCGATTATAGCTCATTGTTTCGATAAGTGTAACGAAAGGCTGGATCTAAGACATAAAACTTTCGTGTTACTTTATATATTATGACTAATATTATGCGTTAAAACAAACATCCGGCCGGTTAGTGCGTTAGCAGTGAGTCAAAAAGTTATTACATAGAAGGAAATTTCATCGCGGTATAGTTGCAGTAATCGACGACTTCAACTTGAATAATGGCGGCGGCGCACTAATTATGCTGCTTCTTGCGCGAACTCTTTAAAGTGTCAATCATCGTCTTCACAGGACGTAAATAAATGTGTTCATGTGGGTGAATCGCACGACTTCTTAACCGTCGATTGCCTTGCAAATCAAGTACAATTTGGCAATCGGTCGCTTTGTTCCACGGTCGCCAACTCTTAGTATTCAGTCCACTAACTGCGGGTTTAGTTTATCCATGCACTTTGCGTACGCAAATTTCTTCATTTTTTATCGTACTTTTCGGTGCCGTTCTTCTCTCCATAGTTTAGAATATCGACGATTGGTGCAAAAGCTTGACGTTGCACATAATTCGCTGCTTCTAACTCCTTGACAGTTAGTTGTCCATTTGCAAAAGTGTCCTTTAGAAGTTGGAAACTTTTATACCGCAGCAGGCCATGGCCACTTTCAATCTATCCAGAGACGAATGTCGCTGCATCAGACGATTTATTGGGACTGGTTGAGCGAACACAGTGACAGCTTCTCAAAATTTAAGCTAAATATAGAGATATAACTATTTTTCTACGCCAGTCCACATATATACAGTAGTCTAAGTGACGATCCAGTTACAGGTTCTAAATTTGACCGACACAACAAACAAAAAAACGCGAAAACATCGAGGAAGCATTGTTTTACCAACCAAAAATTCAAAATGGTTTTGGAATTGACGCGTATGAGAGTTTCACTATTGTTAATATTTCTCTGTAAGTACCCTCATCAGATTGTCATAAAGTTGACCGCCACTTATTTCTGCCATGTTTTCCTTAATCGAAGTACCGTTTTCGACTGCTGCCATACTTGCCTCGAAAAGAGTTCCATTGAACAATTTGCTCCACACTGGTTTCAACAAAGGAAAGCGCAGAAGATGGTTCAGCCTACTGGCTTCTACCAAGCAAGCCTGCCATTGACCAGATAGTTGCAAGTAGTCCACGTTTAGCTCTGTGTATCTAAAAATTTAAATTGTTATCAAGCACTTGTTAATTAAATTATTATATGCACGAGATATGTACTTATATACATAATGTATACAACTTAAAAAAATATTAAACTTACGATGCTTTTAGTTTACATATGATAGATTTAATTCCTGTTTTCTCCGGATTTTCCCGATCCAAGTATATTGAACAAACGGTGAATGCAAGAGCTGAGATTGCATTTTCACCGGGTGATGCTTTTTTAATCCAAAAGATGCTAGCAGCAAGTAGAAGCTGTAACTCTGCGTTGATGCCCATACAGTTTTCTTCAAATCGTTTGACAGAATTGTCGCCAACTAGAATTGAAAGTATGTGGTTCTTTCTGTATTCAGTGAAATCTTTGTGCTCAACCGATTGCGTGTAGACGTCATGCAAAGCAGGATGTACGTCATTTGGTCGTCGTACTATGATGTCAGCGACTTTTTTATACTCTTTACCAACTCTATCAAACTCCGTGACCGACGTCTCTTCTTTAACCACCATCAGCTGGTATTGCTGTCGGCGTATGTCTTTTGAAACGTCGTTAGGCGAGGGTTTGTCAGGACTGCTTAGTATTAAAGTAAGATTACGACGCACCGGATCAATGTCCCGAAGTATTTGCTTTAAAACTTTGTAAAAAGTATTCGGAATGTCGTACTGGGCCGAATCGAAGTCATCTGGATCGTCTGCTCTATCATATTCTGTACTTTGCAGAAGTGTCTTCAACTCTTCATCCTTTATTTGATCTAACACTCGGAGACGAAATGCTTTAAACATTCTTGGATAGCGGTATTCGTCGATGGCAAGCGTAATGTCGTTTCGCACAGCTGTTACGTTGCTTTGATCTGTTAACGTAGGTAGGATTCTCCCGATTAACTCATCGTCTGTGTTGTATCTTTTACCCATCCAATTCAAAAAGTTAAGTATGTTTGAATATTTCCCCCTACCCTGTAAACAAACATAATCAAATAGGTAATAGGAAGGACATATTACCACTGTCTGCACCTTGAATTTCTCCATAAAAACACTAAATAAGTTTTCTGAAAAAGGTGAATTTCGCCCGAAGAAAATATTTAGATATTGTACTGCATTGTTGTTTATGCAGTACGAACGAGAAAAATCGTCAATCGTATAGAGCTTAGCTTCAATACCACTTGCAGTATCATCCTGCAATATACATTGTATCATGTGTGTACTTTTCGTATGCTGAAACATGGCTTTCTGTAGTAATAATCACCCGAGCTGTTTTCCACGGGAAACATTTAAGAGGAAGAAAACCAGCTCTTAGATTTAGAACAGCATAAATGGTATCGCTTGCTAAAACTTTAGCATTCAATAGATTTGCCAGCGCTGCTGTGCTAGTGTCAGCATCAGGTTTTATAGAATACACCACTGTAACCCCACTTGCTTCCGCAGCCTCATGAAACACTTGAGCTAAACGGAAAATAAATAAGTTAGAATGGATGGTTCAATGCTATTAATCGATATAAACATGAGCAAAATGTTTTTTTTTCCGACAGGTTAGTCTGGTGCATCGCCTTTCAGCCGAAGGATTGTACGAAACTGGTTGCTAGCTAATCGATTGTGTCCTTGGGCAAGGCACTTAACGGACATTGCCTGAACCCAGCGGATTAATGGGTTCTACTTAATTGAAGGAACGTATGAATAATACTTAACAAACTGCAATAGCTCCGGTAATCCGACGGTGGGGGCGAGGTGATCTGACGATTGCCCGTGTGTCAAACCCTTGGTTTCCCCATTCACGAGGATAAACATAAATATCCTATGTAGTCTATCTGTGTATGAACATTCTTATCTAGGGTAAAATAGCTTGCCACATATCAATGATTAGTTATGCAGATTGTGTCTCAGATAATATACGACAATTTCTAGGATTTTTTGTTGTTATTGCTACATCGTGTATAGTCAAATTCGTTGGGTTTCTGCAAATATTGCAATAATCCGTATGGATTTCAAAGCAAATGTGGCAATTAGAATAGACGACACTACATATAGCATAGACTATATAAATTTTTAAAATAATCCGGAAATAATTTGCCCACTCAAAGCAGGTGGTTCTACTGAAGATTTGATATTTCCGTTTCTTTTCAGAGAACGAATTTTTTCTTGTATTTTTTCTTTACACTTGATGGTCCCGCTTTCCTTATATTCGCCAGATCACCTCGCGCCCACTGTAACTGAAGATTCCACAACTGCCTATACCAATCCTGTGTAACCGTAGCGACTCAGTCAAGAAAACAGTCCGGCCGAGGGGGAAGTCCCAGGTTGCAAACCAATCGTCAGATCACCTCGCGCCCACTGTCGGGTTACAGGAGCTATTGTAGTGTGTTGTGTATGATTTACACCTTCAATTTGGTAGAACCCATTGATTAGCTGACAATGTCCGTTAAGTGCCTTGCCCAAGGACACAACCGACTAGCTAGCGACCTGTTGAGCACCTGCAACCCTTCGACTGAAAGGCGACGCAATAAACCACCATACTAACCCGTCGGACTTGATTTGTTACCATTGAATCTTTTGGGCGAAATGAGTTCAACCTTTGTTAAAGATAAAAACACACGATATTTCGCAACGGATGAACTGAAAAAAATAGTATAGTGAACGTCGGAACTTTCAACTTGATTGACGCAAGGTGGCACCACTGAGTATTGCTAAAGAATATTTTACCAGATCGATTGACTTACCGATTTCTATATAAAAACGGTCTTAATTAAGAGCTCATAATTGGTCGGAAACTTATTCCGATTAAAAACTTATTCGTTAGGTTTTGAGCTCCTTAGATTATAATTCGGTTTTATATTGAATGAAAAGACGCAATGGGTGTTTAACACACGGGCAGTCGTAAAAACTCCTCGCGCCCACCGTCGTGTTATCATATAGATATATATTACACTGTTTTGTGTATGATTAATTCGGTAGAACCCATCATTCCACTGGATTCAGACAATGTCCGTAAAGTGCCTTGCCTAAGAACACAACCGACTAACAAGCGGTTCGAACCTGCTACTCTTCGGCTAAAAGTCAATGCACTAACCCCACGACGTTAATCGGCAAATACTTTAAAACTTCCGACTACTAGAATATTAAAATTAAGAAAACCTTTAGGAAACCTTGACATTTTATGGTATTATTACTGAAAAAGATATTCTTGGTTAATGAAAGGATAAAGCAGTGAAACAATCTATTTTGTTTCGTTCCTAAATCTTTCTTTCTTTAATCGATATTATTGGCCTGTAATGTACACGGGCATGCCTCACGATGTTAATTATGGGTCCAACTTGAAAAAACGGGACACATATTGTTTTTGTCCGTTTTTTTTCGTTAAACGCTTGATAGGCATGGCATGTCGCCCGACATCTACGATGGAATAATGGAATCGCAATAAAACTTTGTCAGTTGTTAGACAACATAGTCTAGATAGGCAGAAACCAAAATGTTGGGTGATAAATCAGGGCAATTCCCCTGGGACGTTAAAAACCAAAATGTTACTTTTTTTCTAAAAAATAGTATTTTTGGGCATAGCGCTGCTTCAATTTAAATCAAATTTGGTGGAATGTAAGTGCATTAGCCACTGATTTAACAACTAAAACAGTGGTTCCCAACCTTTTTGTTTTGGTGACTCCCTTATCATTTTTTTTGCAGATTCCGTGACCCAAACTTTTATTCTATCCTAAATACAAAATTAGAAACAAAATGTTTTACTTGCATTTATTAACAAACCAAATGCTCCCCATAACTATTTTTACCAATTTCAAGTCTTGACTGATTTCTGTTGTATAGGCTAATATACTAAGCTACTTCCCTAATAGAGTTCCAATTTGCAGCTAGTGCACGTTTACAGTCATAGTCCAACCGGTTAGTCTGGTGGTATAGTGTCACGCTTCAATCAAACCGAAAGGTTGTAGGTTCGAAACTGGTCGCTAGCTAGTCGGTTTTGTCCTTGGGCAATGCACTTAACGGACATTGCCTGAACCCAGCGGATTAATGGATTTTACTAAATTGAAGGAACATGTGATTCATACACAACACACTGCAATAGCTTCGGTAACCCGACGGTGGGCGCAAGGTGATCTGACGATTGCCCGTGTGTTAACCCCCTTGGTTTTTTCATTCACGCGGATAACATGAATATCCTATCCTATGTGGCCATAGTTTATGACATCACAGTGAACGCATACTGATGCAATAAGATTGTGCTACAAGCAATCCGAATGAAATGTCTCAATGAAAAATTATGCACGGGATAGCACATACTTCTAGCGTACCGGTTTCCAGTCCTACTGACATTCAGCTTTGTTCTTACATTTGCAAACAGCGACCCCCAGGTTGGGAAACCACTGAACTAAAAAATTACCTAGGGAAATACTCTAAAAATAAGTTTTTTCTCTCAAATAATGATTGTGACAGGTAAAGCGCTTGAACTGCTTCTCCAATTTAAATCAGATTTGGTGGAATGTAAGTGCATTAGCCACTAATTTAAACAACTTTTGTAATCCTTTTAAAGAACACAAATACCGCTTTGGAATTTATTACGAGAGAGGTTGTTAATGCAATTAGGATAAACACGAAAGGAATATGGACAATGGTATATGGGTAAGTGCGCTAAAGCTAATCCTAATGCAATACATGTATATGTACAAATTAAAATAAAAATGCATCGACATTGGTATCAGCTGCAAAGAGAATACGATGTGAGAAGTCCGCAAAACCTACTAGCTAGCGACCAGTTTCGCAACTGAAACCTTTCGATTGAAAGGCGACGCACTTAACCGCTAGACTAACCGGTCGGACATTCTTTCTTGTTTATTGAGAATAAGATGCGAATCAGTCCGCAAATTTTTGCTTCTTGTTTATTAAACGCCTTTTAGCTTTCTAATATATGTAAATGCATGGCTGCCTTTGCACAACGGCATAGTTTGTCGTGCATAGCGGCGAGTAAAGATAGGTAGATTAAATAAGGCGAAATTAACGGTCGCGTTTCGTGCAACATAATTAGTGAGCAGGCGAATCGGTAGAGTTTAAGGTACAGGCTATAAAGACTTGGGCCGAATCTCAAAGCCCGGTTACTGTAATACTTAACAGCGGCTATTTTAAACAAGTTGCATATACAAGTGAAGTTTAGATTCTGGGCGACTGCGTGTCAAAATGACGATATTACTTTTTGATACTAAAACGGGTTAAATGCAATTTATATCCTTATCTCGCTCAGTGTGTTTTAATGCAGGATACAGTTTTACAATTATTAAAATAATGGCTCAAAACGGTTGTGTGACCGAATGGTGAGCGCAACCGACCCAAATGCAGAATTTCATATAAAAAGCGGTTTCAGTGCTCAGCAAGTCGCGGGTGTTAAAAGTGGACGCCTGTTGGGTCGCGGCCGGCCTAACTCGGCACACAGGAATGCAAGTGCTTTGTGCAAGCTCTGTATACGTTATCTGATGTTAACAAAATGCCATGGATTGTCGTCGGATTTCAGTACATGCAAATAAAAGAAAACGTCCATACCCAATCCGGTACGGTAGTGGTACGGTAACGTACGTGCGATACGGCAACGGATATCTCGGACACGTTCGGAACGTACGGTACGCTAGAGAAAATGCCGTAATCTTCATTAAAAGCTTTTCCCCTAGAACGTATCCGCGATATCCAATGACCAGTACTATGAACAGTTCTTCTCAAATAAGGTTTGAAAGATTGTCACAGAGGAGGTTATCGACTAAGGGGAATATACCTAGAATACGCCGGATAAAATTCAAAGAAGTTAAAAAGTAAAAAAAAAATTGAATTTAAAGAGGACGTATCAGTTATACAAGGGAAAATAACCGTTAAAATTGAAATTAGTTTCATGATAAGAAATATCTGCAAATGAGGAAATCAATCGATAAACACAAGGTTGAAGTACCTTGCAAGCTAAATTTTTTTTTAAAGTGCCAAATTACAGGGTACGATCTAAGTGGTTCGAAAATGGTTCACCTTAAATCATAGTTAATCGTTTTTATGTTTAACATTTATCATATTTTAATTGTTTTAGCAACTTGCAAGGGCCAGCAACCATATAGGCACTATTTGATGATAAAAAGGGGGGATTTAACAGATTCGCGAACATTGTTAGTAACACTAACACTCTTGAACGGACGATTTTCTATTCATTCATTGCGATAAAGACGATGAAGGTGATCATGAAGCCGATGTTGCCCAGCGAGTAAAACACCAGGATGAAATACTTGATGCCCGCTCCCTGGAGTGATAGGAGTTAGATATTGTTTGGTTTGTTGCACATAATAATATGGTTGTGTGGCCGAATGGTTAACGCTACCGATTCATATACAACATGTGCGGACGAATGGTTAGTGCGGCCGATTCATAAACAACACGTGTGGCAGATTGGTTAACGCTACCGATTCATCTACAACACGTGTGGCAGAATGGTTAGTGTGCCCGATTCATCTACAACACGTGTGGCCGATTGGTTAACGCTACCGATTCATCTACAACACGTGTGGCCGAATGGTTAACGCTACCGATTCATCTACAACATGTGTGGCAGAATGGTTAGTGTGCCCGATTTATCTACAACACGTGTGGCAGAATGGTTAACGCTACCGATTCATCTACAACACGTGTGGCAGATTGGTTAACGCTACCGATTCATCTACAACACGTGTGGCAGATTGGTTAACGCTACCGATTCATCTACAACACGTGTGGCAGATTGGTTAACGCTAGCAATACACATATCCTACAAATGTTGTGTATAAAAACGGGCGCACAGAGGAGCCCATTAAGAATTCAAAACCTTGTCCGGTAAAATAATGTTTGCGCGCGTGTGTTAAAAGCATCTTTTTTAAGATGCACGAATCACGATAGTTCTTCACCTTATAATAACTATTGAAAAGGTTAATATAGTGTTAGAGAGGCGACATAGGCACTTTGCCGGAAAATACTAAATAGGAATGCTAAAACCAGTACGGTCGTATGGCCGAATGTTTAACGCGACCAATATTTTAAATACCAATTATACATTAGATTTAAGACTCAAAACCTGGTTAAAAAAATATGCTATATACAATCTCATGCCATCTTACCTTCGGTGGTGGATCCTTTGACGCCGGTTCTCCGTCCATATTCATTGAATTTTTCGGTTTCTTTTTGTAAGCTGGAAAATACGATTTTCAGAGGTGGCTGCGGTTAAAATGATTTAAAATGTTTATGTGTTTTCTTTACTGATCGTTAGTTTGTGTCTGTGTAATAGTGTATTTTTTTATAAACATTTTTTTTAATTTTAATTTTATTTTTTTATTATTTGGGTTTAGCGGCCACTTCTAATTATACCGAAATATAATTTATTGCTTTTTTTCCGTGTTCTAACGACTGTCGTTTTGCCGTTTTTTACCTGTGTTCCAAATTTTTATCAATAGTTCTGCTTCATGTTTTTATCGTGGAAACAAAATAAAAACTAAACTAAAACTGTGGTTGTTTTGCCCACTTGCTAATTTAAAGAACGTGTGTTGGAACGAATGTGTTAATATTGCTTTAATTTCGGCGTCCGTTGCGTCATTATAGACATCGCAACGTCATTATAGACATTAACAAATAAGAAGACTGGCGAAGTAAATCCGATTGAAAAAAATATCCGTTTTATAGACATTACAACTTCGTAAGTTATTTCTTTTAGATGTTTTTTTAAATAAAAAGAAACAAGGTTAGACAGCAGCTCCGGTTTTGCCCAGTTACCTCCAATAATATAAGTGTGGGTATAAGTGTAACTTCGTACGTTATTTCTTTAAGATGTTTTTTTAAATAAAAAAAAAGAGGTTAGACAGCAGTTCCGGTTTTGCCAAGTTACCTCCAATAACATAAGTGTGGGCATAAGTGTAACTTCGTACGTTATTTCTTTAAGATGTGTTTTTTTTAACAAAAAAACGAGGGTTTAGGTTAGACAGCGGCTCCGGTTGTGCCTAGTTTCGGTCAATAATATGAGTGTGGGTGGGAAACGTTCGAGTCAAACAGACAAACCTACCTGCAATGTGGCCGTAGAACGCGGAGAGGATTTCCAGGATGACCTCGACCACGACGTGGAAAACAACGAATCCAACCAACACCCATGTGTCCCATTCGGGGAGGTTGAGTCGTGTAAGGTCCACACCTGACAGAAAGGTGGGGGGGTGAGTTGGTTATAAAAGGCGGTATATTCCCGCAAGAGCTAAAGTGGGAAGGGGAAACTATAATTCTAACGCTGCCCCAAATAAAAATCTTAAAAAAACGACTATTTTTTTACCAAAAATGGCATTATATACCCATTACCCACTTGTGTTCTTTTAAACAAACGTTGTAAATGACTACGTAAATCGTGCATCACACCAAATAGCTTCGTGGACTAGTACGTCGCCTTTAAACTAAAGGTTGCAGGAAAGAACTAAAAGAAGGGAAAGCGGGAAGGAGGGAAACTGCACACTAAAATAAAGATTATGACATTAGAGTTAGTTTTAAACATAGGGTTGAAGTGAAGGTTAGTTCTGGGGTTGAAATTAGTGTTTAGGGCAGGGTTTAAATTAATTTCCATAGTTTTAATGAGCAGTTTCCCTCCTTCCCTCTTTTCCTCCTTTTAGTGTTGCCCCTTGGGCGCCCTTTGGGTTTTCCTGACATTCACATTGATAAACATGAATTTCCTACACGTTTCCTAAAGCTTGTGTATATGACGTCACATGACATTTAATGACCAAACGACGCACGAATATACGTTGCGATTTCCGAGTTTATTATCGGTCGTTGTGTTTAAAGTACGCAATTGTTCAATTTGTAAAAATGCACCGTTTGCCGTGCAGAACTTTTCTGGTAAATACATGAGCGACTATATTAAAATACAATAACAAAACGTTTTAATTCTATAAATATAATACGGTTTTCACGAAAAATATAATAGAGTTTTTACGAATAAGACCTAAAACACGACAGATATAGCACAAGCTTACCTAGGAATATGGCTGTGATACCAAGTATATGTGCGGCAGTACCGACGAACCAGTGAGCCCAGTTGAATATCACTCTGTTCTTTTCGTCTGGGTGGGGTCGGAATACCGCCATTATGGGGTTGGTGATAGCAAGACACGTGACGATTATCCCGATGATAGGGTGAGCTCCCGCGTTCTGTTAGGGGTTAAAGGAATTAGTTGGGGCTGGATTTGGACCCAGGATCACTGGATTAAACGCTTACGACTTTGGACGCAGGATCACTGGACAAAACACTAAGTCAGTTACTATATGATGTCTCCGTACTAGTATACCTTATTCACGTGGTAATTACACATAAACAACAGCCCATACAAATGGATAAATTTATATTACGCTGTCTCTGCATAGGAGTTTACTTTATTCACGTTGTTATTAGAGATAAAAACACTGCGCTTACTGCTGTGTACGGGAAACTTAAGGGTGGAAAGAGAAAAGTAGAGAATCTTTATACTAAAATGAAGATTAGGGCGTTAGGGTTAATATTGGGCTGGTGTTAGGTTTACTTCTGGAGTTTTGATTAGTGTAATGGGCAGGGTTGGAATTAGTTTGCATAGTTTTAGTTTTATCCACTTTTCAAACTAAGTTACTGCTATTCCGTTGTGGTTTGCCATGTAGTTAAAAGTAGTAGTTGACTGTTCTTTATTTTGTTGTAATTATAATGTATTTTTGTTTTTCGCACAGTTTACCTCACTATAAGCAATCTCCATTTGGTAGCTTAGTTTAATTAAAGTTGGGGAGAAATACCTCTCAGTTAATTAGAAGCACGGGACTTAGGGTGTAAGGAAGTAAAGTATTGGATTAAATGTTTAGATAGTTGAGGTTTTGTTCTGATTCCTTAACTCAGAAAACGGGAGCAGTTCCCAGGAATATATTTATCTTTAATTAAACGTATAGGCTTGACGGCGGTTGATATGTGGCGTAATATTTATTATAGGCAATTATATAGGCTTGTATACAAAATGCCAATATATGAGGGGTAATATATTAATAATATGGGTTTATGAGGACAATATATAAGGGGAGATATTTATTGGAATCAATCCCATGAGCTTGCTTGTACACTAAAGCCAATATATGAGGGGTAATATATTAATATTATGGGCTTATATACTGGGGGCCAATACATAAGAGGTGATGTATCAATAATATGAGCTTGTATACTAAAGCCAATAGGTCCTAATATCAACGCCATATAACCCGATATTCCACAAAATAAAAATCACTGGGAGCCGTAAAAGTTAATATCATTTTGGTAAAGTTTATAATAGTTGCATTAAAATTAATAAGTGCCACAGCGTAAGGATAAAGATCTACAGGTTGCCGACCCCTAGGCTAGACCATTTATTACGATTCTTCTGTGTGTTATTAGTGGCGAATGTGGTAAGGTGCCGGCAAACAAAAGCTTTATTCGTCACAACCACAGTTAATTATTGAACGAACAATGACGACTGTTTGTCGGTAATTTACTGTGTGCGACACAATGATGCATTGTTAGGTATGGCCTTTCTAGTTTGTTGTAATAAACGAGTGGGTTTAGAATTTTAGATGATTTTAGGGGTGGGTAACTTCTCTAGTCGGCGGGCGAGATGTAGGAAAAAAAAAGTCCTTGGTGGGCCGGTTTATTACATAAAAAGTACTGTGAAAAGTGTAATATCTTAACCACATATTTATTCAATAATACAAGGGCCACATTACAGGGTATGATTAAGATACAGTCTACGGGTCGGTTAAAATCCCTTTACGGGCCTTATGTTGCCTATGCCTGTTTTAGATGCTGATGATTACGTTTTTTTTAGGTCGTTTCTAAAATCGGGTGGTTTAATGGTTTAAGTATACTCTACCAGTTACACTTTAACCCGGTGACGCCGTGATAAATGCAAAAAAAGTTGCATCACAAAATACCCGCCGTGTAGCCGAATGGTCAACCGCCACATACACCTACATCTATACAAAAACGGCCTCAGTAGTGGCATTGATGTTAATTGTAAAGTTATATTATTTTAGTTTTGTTAAAACGGTTATTAAAATGTTAATCGCTAGAGCAAAGAAATACGTAAAAAGGCGGCAAAACGTTGTAATTCACGCCCATGTATAGCGGAGGAAAAGCGAAGCGCGGCTTTGTAAAGGGTTCAAACGCGGTGCGCTACGACATTCCATAAAAAGACAAAACTTACCGCACTGTAGCCCTCAATGCTCACAAATATGAGGATAAAGGCGAGCATGGTTGCTAGCACCGCTGTTATCATCAGCGATCGATGAATCTGGAAATCAATTGTGGTCAAATATTTGAGTTTAGGGTTTAAAACAGTCGACTGTTTGAACTATGGGCTAAATAGGGCGCGATGTGCATCGTAACAATGCTATTGTCTTGCAATGAGTCGGCTAACATTTAGACCGTTTAGGCCGCTGAGAAGTTTAAAATCGACCAAATTAGCTCAAAAATTGGACAATTTAAAATGGGTCGGCGGAAACGAGGTATGGTG
Source organism: Ciona savignyi (assembly GCA_000149265.1). NCBI lineage: Eukaryota > Metazoa > Chordata > Ascidiacea > Phlebobranchia > Cionidae > Ciona > Ciona savignyi. The sequence continues at coordinate 216,090 of CH003398.1, forward strand.
TACCTTTATTTCCACGTACTGCTAACACAACAATGTGTGACGTCACAGAGCATGTCATGCGTAAAGGGATAAAAACGCTTGAAATAAAACGCCAT
>CH003398.1:229408-250199 GCA_000149265.1 Ciona savignyi
ATGTCACGTTTAGTAACCATTACACCCCGTGTTGTTTTACACTGCTTGCACCCAATAGGGATCCTACATACTAGATTAATAATTTATTGCTTTTTTAGACATGTTCTAACGACTGTCTTTTTTTCCCGTTTTTCAAATTTTTATGAAAGGTCATACTGCTTCATGTTTTTATTGTGGAAACAAAAAAATAAACTAAACTTAAACTAAATATAGCTAAGTCCTTAAACTATTCAAATGAAATAAAGTCGCCCCAAACTCGCTAACTTTAAAATATGCTTTATGAATGGTGAGCAATTAATTTGACTGTCATCTGACCAGTAAATGCGCATTAGTATTCATATGAGTAATATAGCCGATTCTGAAGTTACCGTTACTTCTATGAACTTTCGTACGAACCGCATTATCATACTATTCAAAATTGTGCACAGTCATTTTGCATTATTAATCAATATGCAGCACCGAGGTACTGGAATCATACACAACGCACTGCAATAGCGGTAACGCGAGGTAATCTAACGATTGCCGTGTGTTAACGCCCATCGCGTTATACCATTTACAGGAAAATCTAAATATCCTGCCCTGCATCATACAGATCTTTACCGTTTCCGAATTTAATTGGTAAATAACGACTATGAGTTATACAAATTATTTCTTTCACACATTTTCTTTCTTATCGACAAGTACGTTGCGCACAACGGAACAATACTGATTAGGTCTACTGACTACTTGACAACACTATTGTTTACTTTTTATAATGCGCGAGAGGTCATTTGATCTGCCCATGCCGTCCATTTAAAAAAAAGGCAATTTCGTTGTTCTCTCTCTTTTTCAGATCGTACAAAATTAACAGCTGGTTAAAAAGGCAACGGTTTAGCCGGGCAACACTAAAAGAACTAAAAGGGAAAGAGGGAAACTGCTCACTAAATTTACAAAAACTAATTTAAACCCTCTCCTAAACACTAATCTCGACCCCAGAACTAACCATAACTCCAACCCCATGTTTAAAACTAACTCGAATGTCATAATCTTCATATTAATGTGCGGTTTCCCTCTATTTAGTTTTGTCCGTTTAGTCGGTTTAGGCCTGTAGTATAAGCATCCTTGTAGTGAATTAACTTAGCACTTACAAATAAAGCCGATGCTTTGAAATAAGCCCGTACCACACACGCTCGCGCGTCGACGCACGGTTTGGTTTGTTACTCATCAATTGGCTCGCGAGCGTCTCCTAGCTCTAAATCCCGAACGTACGGACATTGCATGGGTCCGAATTTTACGGCCGCGTCTTTTGCATTTTTTATCCAAAGCTTATATTCTTGGGTTATTTTACCTTTTTATTTTATTAAATCACATTCCAATTTAGTAATTGGATTAAAACCAGCAATCAGATTACAAAACTAGTTTACTTTCACCGACATCTCGTCGGACTGATTAAAACAGGATGTGCAGCTCGGAAGAACCAATCCTGCGTCCCTCCTAGCGTTGCTAGGGGCCCTCACCTATCCCCACGCTCATCTTGAGCAAAAACAGGGGTTCCCTTTCGGAGCCCCTGCACCCTCAAACTTTTTTAAATATATATATATTGTTCTTGACGTCGGGGGCTAAATACAGCTCCCGAACTCACCCCACCAATCATCAGCGACAATTATCACAAATTTTAATATCTTTTGTCATCTATTTATTTTTTAAATTTTTTTACCCCTCATCCCCACCCTAATAGGTCCCTCGGGCTTGGGCCCCTTTTTCGTGCTCGAGACGCGTCACATCGCCCCACTGAACACGACCTTCCCGGCATTGGAGCCCTCAACGTCTCCCAGGTCGAAACGGTCCCAAGTAAAAGCACTTAATGCTCAATTTGTTTCGGCCTGGGCCGCCGAGAGCTCCCAACTAAACGACCATTCCTCCCTTATATTTTCAGAGACAACTTATATATATCGTTGGCGGGACTTGTCCAGCCTCGATACCGAGTGCTGCAGAGCGGCAAAATAAAGAAGAATCCGACGTCGCTCTGCAGCCAAGGACCACTCCATCCCAAGCCAGCACCGTCGACAATCCAACATCGGCAAGTCGGCGGTTGCTAGAACAACTATACAATATCATATAATAATTATCACCCTTTTGCAGCAGGAGGCCGTTCAATTGATTGATAAGTTGTAACTTATACATACTGCAAACCGCATACATCCATAACCAGACCTGGTCCTAACTTGATTGTAAGCACATGGTAAACCTCCTATACCCAACTCGACTGCGAGCACAAGGTAAATCTCCTATACCCAACTCGACTGCGAGCACAAGGTAAACCCCCTATACCCAACTGACCAACTCGACTGCGAGCACATGGTAAACCCCCTATACCCGTACGAGAGTTCATAGAAGTTACCGTTACTTCTATGAACTCTCGTGCGAACCGCATTATCATACTATTCAAAATTGTGCACAGTCATTTTGCATTATTAATCAATATGCACGGAGGTAGTGGATTAATGGGTTCTATTAAATTGAAGGAACGTGTGAATCATACACAACACACTGCAATAGCTCCAGCAACCCGACGGTGGGCGCGAGGTGATCTGACGATTGCCTGTGTGTTAACGCCCATTGCGTTATACCATTCACAGGATAAACCTAAATATCCTGCCCTTCATTATACAGATCTTTACCGTTTCCGAATTTAATTGGTAAATAACGACTATGAGTTATACCACTTATTTCTTTCACACATTTTCTTTCTTATCCACAAGTATGTGGCGCACAACGGAACAATACTGATTAGGTCCACTGACTACATGACAACACTATTGTTTACTTTATAGAATGCGCGAGAGGTCATTTGATCTCCCATGGCGTCCATTTAAAAAAAGGCAATTTGGTTGTTCTCTCTCTTTTTCAGATCGTACAAAATTAACAGCCAGTTAAAAAGGCAAACTGTTTAGCCGGGCAACACTAAAAGAACCAAAAGGGAAAGAGGGAAACTGCTCACTAAATTTACAAAAACTAGTTCAAACCCTCTCCTGAACACTAATCTCGACCCCAGAACTAACCATAACTCCAACCCCATGTTTAAAACTAACTCGAATGTCATAATCTTCATATTAATGTGCGGTTTCCCTCTATTCTATTTAGTTTTGTCCGTTTAGTCGGTTTAGGCCTGTAGTATTAGCATCCTTGTAGTGAATTAACTTAGCACTTACAAATAAAGCCGATGCTTTGAAATAAGCTCGTACCACACACGCTCGCGCGTCGACGCACGGTTTGGTTGTTTACTCATCAATTGGCTCGCGAGCGTCTCCTAGCTCCAAATCCCGAACGTACGGACATTGCATAGGTCCGGATTTTACGGCCGCGTCTTTTGCATTTTTTATCCAAAGCTTATATTCTTGGGTTATTTTACCTTTTTATTTTATTAAATCACATTCCAATTTAGTAATTGGATTAAAACCAGCAATCAGATTACAAAACTAGTGTATTTTCACCGACATCTCGTCGGACTGATTAAAACAGGATGTGCAGCACGGAAGAACCAATCCTGCGTCCCTCCTAGCGTTGCTAGGGGCCCTCACCTATCCCCACGCTCATCTTGAGCAAAAACAGGGGTTCCCTTTCGGAGCCCCTGCACCCTCAAACTTTTTTAAATATACTGTAGCCTATATATATTGTTCTTGACGTAGGGGGCTATAATAATTATCACCCTTTGCAGCAGGAGGCCGTGTTTTTAAAACTACTTTGTAGTGGCATATGATAAATTGTGCTCCTTTTCGCTTGCGTTATAGTTGATACCAAATAAATCAGTTGAATCAATAAATCAGCACCTTTTTAAGCCGAAATGTGCAGGAATAATACCAGGAGCCTTGAGGGACGGGACGTCTGCTGAACAAACGTACAGAAATCGAATAAACAACGCTGCAGTATTTCATTAGGTTATACAGTCAACACGGCACAGATTTGCCCAACCGGTTAGTCTGGTGGTTTAGTGTGACACCCTTTAACCAGAGGGTTGCAGGTCCAGGTTCGAAACCGGTCGCTAGCTAGTCGGCTGTGTCCTTGGGCAAGGCATTTAGCAGACATTGCCTGAACTCAGCGGATTAATGGGTTCTACCAAATTCAAGGAACGTGTGAATCATACAAAGCACAATCGCTCTGGTAACCCGACAATGGACGCGAGGTGATCGGACGATTGCCTGTGTGTTAATCCCCTTGGTTTTTCCATTCACGGGGTTAAACATGAATACCCTATCCTATTTCGTATGTTATAATGAACGAGCGTTTATTACCATTGTGGATAAACAATAGTATCTTATTCTGTCTTACTACTGGCTATTTCAAAATACACCCCAGAACAGATTCAAACAAAATATAGGCAAAATCAAAATACACCCTATAAGAGGACAGAAGTTCATATCTTACAACTTTATTTGAAGAAGCATCACCGCACCTTACACTGGCAATGATACAAAAATGGTTAAAGCGACAGGGCAGTAATATACAGAAGCTGGCGCAAGGTTAAAATGGCAGGCCAAAACTGCCAGTGCACACTGTAAAATCAACACAAATGTAAATCGGAGAGCGCTATTTTTACATCGCTTTGGTCCCAGTTAGGCAAAAAATACTTTTTTATCTTTATATCTAAGCAATAAGCTTTACCACTAATTGGTCAGATCTTTAAATATGAATTATGGACAGCTTCTGTCGTAATTTGGGTAAAATATCGGAAATAAAAACGCAGAATTAAAAGTAGGTTTTCTTGAACAAGAGTCATATACTAAGTTAGTACAGCATGGTTGTATGTTAGGTGTGTTCAGTCATGGCAGTTGTTGTTTGTGGCACGGAGAGGAATTCTTGTAGCTGATTTGCTTCTTGTACCAGTTGTTTTGGCAGCACCACCGCGTTTCTGTAAAAATAGGGAACTTAATTCTTCCATTGACATTTAGGATATAGAAAACTTAATTCCACGAATACAGCCAAGCCAATACTTTAAATAAATATGCATTTAGGATAGAATAACTGGGTTTATCCCCGTGATTGGGTAAACCAAGGGCGTTAGGTTAACACAAGGGCATTCGTCATATCAACTCACGTCAACTGTCGGGTTACCAGAGCTATTGCAGTGTGTTGTATATAATAGCCACGTTTCTTCAACCCATTAATCCGCTGGGTTCAGGCAATGTCTGTTAAGTGCCTTGCCCAAGAACACCACCGAATAGCAAGAACGTGCGATTCGAACCTACAACCTTTCGGTTGAAATGCGTCGCTCTAAACCACCAGACTAACCAGTGGGACTATTTAACAAACTTTTGGATATGTATCTGAGCGGAAACAGTAGGGACTCTAAATGGCTTGTTAAAAGGGTGAAAACGTATTATTAGCCCAAAACTGATTGCCTTTAGAAATCATATGGCAGCTACATTTAATATTTGTTTAGTTTTAGTGTAGTTATAGTTTTGTTTCCAATATGAACACACGAAGCAGGACCTTTGAATAAAATTGGAAAACAAGAAAAAAACGGCTAATGGAGAGTCATTATGCAGTGATGAGATTCAAGAAGTCCACATGGGTTCGGCCAATCCATTTTTTTTCGATTTATCAATTCAACCGTTTTTATCCACATCACCAACCTTAAAAAAGGGTATTCCCCCCTCATCAGGAATGGTTATGCTTTCATTCATCTGTAACTCGACGTTTTCACTTAACGGGTCATCATTCTGCAGAAAAGGTGGTGTTTGGGTTATGTTTACTCACAGTGGGAAAACGATTATTACTGAATTAAGGGAAACACTAAAGGAGGAAACGCGGTAAGGAGGGAAACTGCTCATTAAATCTATTCTAAATAATTCTAACCCTGCCCTAAACAGTAATCTCAACCCCAGAACTAACCAAAACTCCAACTCCATTTTTTAAACTAACTTTAATGGCTTAATATTTATTTTATTGTGCAGTTTCTCTCCTTCCCTTTTTCCCACTTTCCCATCTTTTAGTTTTTTCCCATGAATTAATGGTTTTAATGCGCAGCTAGAGCCTTCACGGTTAGCGCTTCAGTAATTTATTTGATGGAATAACGTCTTTTGTGATATGTATGAGGCTTAGCTTTCCTATTCACCACAATGATTTTATTTTATTGACAAGTTGGAAAATAATACATGGTATGGTAGGTATCTTGTACATACTGCAAACCCAATACATCCCTAACTCGACCGGGTACTTAAGGATAAACCCCGTATATGCCTTATTCGACTGTGTGCCATGAAAAACCTCAAATAGCCCTAAATCGACCGCAAGCACATGGTAAACCTCTTATACCCAACGGACCAACTCGACTGACCAACTAACTCGACCGCAAGCACACGAAAAACCTCCAATACCCAACTGACCAACTAACTCGACCGCGAGCACAAGGAAAATCTCCAATACCCAACTGACCAACTAACTCGACCGCGGGCACATGGTAAACCTCTTATACCCAACTCGACTGTGAGCACATGGTAAACCTCTTATACCCAACTCGACTGCGAGCACATGGTAAATCTCACCTCCTCTTCAGCATCAACAACTGAGATCTCCTCTTCTTCATCCTCATTTTGCTCTTCCGAATCTCCTTCCTTCTCAGTCAAGAAGGTGAGACGAACGACCTCCTCAACAGGTTGTGGGGGTAGATTGCGGGGGTAACTGTACCTCTTCCTAGCTGGGGTCTCTCCTGGGTACAATGTCACGAATAAACAAAAGCAAAAATACAAGGGGATGGAGGGATGGAGAGTTTAGCAAAAGGAATCTTGTGGATGATATAATATGTTGTAGTTAGGTGTATTGTAGGGATGTCATTATCTGAATTAGTTCAGAACAGTGGTTCTTAACCTTTTTGGCACGGCGCCTCCCTTGCGCGATAAATTTAAGTTTGCGCCCCCGATCTTTAAATACAAGAATACAATTTCATACATTTGATTAAGAATCACTAATCAGTGAGACACTTGACATTGGTTTTTGACCAATGGTCTATAATAAATAATTTTTTAGCTATAAAGCGACATGCATTCTTTGACATGATAAATCCCCTTTTGCAACAACAACAGTTTAATGCAAAAGGTTTTAGAACTTGGGTCAAGGATCTTAAGATCAACTTTCCTACAAAAATACCTTGGGTGGACCTTTTGTTGTTGTTTTATTCTATTTATTATATTTATGAACTTGTGTCAAGGATCTTAAGTTCAACTTTCCTAGGGAAATACCTTGGGTAGGCCTTCCCTTAATAGTGTGAGTGCACTACTCGTCTACCCCTACTAGTTCAGGCACAAACCTGTCGGTACGATCGGCTGAATGCTGTTTTGGAAATCGCATATCGTAGTCCTGAATGCTTCCGATGTAGAACCGAGTTCTTGCTTCCTGTCGTTTATTGTGCTACTCACGTCACCTACACTTTGCATGATATCGCTTATGCCCGCAGTCAAGTTATCGCTGTGCGTACATAATGCGTCGTGGCATGACTCAGCTAATTCCGAAGACTTTTCTTCCACCACCTAGGAAGAGAAGTTGAGAAACTGGAGGAAGATGGAATCGGAAAAACAAAATAAAAGGGTAAAAAGTAAAAACAAAATATTTTTTTTAAACAAAATAAAGGCACACTATTATAGTAATTTTGATTATAACCATCCTTACTTTTCTCTGTTAAAAACACAATTTTTTTTACTTCTTTACTAATTTTTTACCACTTTTTCTAACTTAAAACCAAAATTATTTAACGCATTTTTTTCGAATAAACACTTTTTCGATTTCAAGAACACATTTTCGATTAAACACTTTTTCGATAGAACACTTTTTTGATAGAACACTTTTTCAATAGAACACTTTTTCGATTGAACACTTTTTTGATTAAACACTTTTCGATTGAACACCTTTTCGATTAAACATTTTTTCGATAGAACACTTTTTTGATAGAACACTTTTTTGATAGAACACTTTTTCGATAGAACACTTTTTCGATAAAACACTTTTTCGATTGAACACTTTTTCGATTGAACACTTTTTTGATTACACACTTTTTGATTGAACACTTTTTCGATTGAACACTTTTTCGATTAAACACTTTTGGATTGAACACTTTTTTGACTGAACACTTTTTCGATTAAACACTTTTTCGATTAAACCCGTTTTACCTCCAAGTTTTGAGAAGATTGTTCCAACCCAGTACTCCACTTTGATTGCAACGCCTTGTGGCTGCGAGTCAATTCATCAATATGTTCGTTTAGCTGAGCAGAGGTCTCCTGCACGTTGCTATCCATAGATTGCAGCCATGCGGATGATTTTGTAGAATATTCATCCACCACACTTATTGTCTGCAAAGGAGCACTTGTTACTTGGATATTTTTACGGTGGGAGATTAGATACAGTAAAATCTTGTTACTATGCCAGTAATGCCACCCATCGGTAAAGTAGCATAATAACAAGGGTTTGTAAAACAGCTATGGTATAGTGTAATGTTAAAGTGACATAGTAACAAGGGTTTGTAAAGCAGCTACAGTATACTGTACTTTATAAGTGTTATAGTAGCGAGGTGACATAGTAACACGATTTGACTGTATTTACATTTATTACTGAAGGTGGGTGTTTCATGAGACATTGCTATAGTGTTCCTTCAACTCATTAAAACATTGTGTTAAGACAGTGATTTTTTATATTGGATTTCCATTCAAGAAACACAACTACCAAGATAGTAGATCAACATTGGTAAAATGATCACATTAACCCTGGCTGGCTAGGACACAGAGTATCCCCAACAAAAGGGTCATTAATCACCTGAGCCTTTCCCTTGCTTGTTGCATCTTTCCATTGGTCTATGACCTTGTACCCGCCCTCGATGTCATCCTGGTGGTTCCCCCTTAGTGTGTCAATGTTCTCCTTCACCGCTGTGTGTTTGCTGCTCATGGTTGTCAACATGGTGGATATGCTTTGCATCATCTGCAAGTTGGGGGTATAGGGTGGTAACTTCTGTACACTTAGTGATATACACCGTCGTCATAATTATTAATAAATTGTGGCGACGTGTTCAGCGAAGCGTTAATAATGCCTTTTTCCTGTTCCGTCTTTGCGTGTGTTGCTTGATAGGTCATTACAAAGTCGCCCGCACAAACTATACACTGCAGTACCTTTTTTACCATAATTTTCGTGACCGATTTGACCAATTCCCACAGTCTATACTAGAAAACGGCAGCAGAAAGTCTGCTATTTCGAAAATAAGGTTAAATTACTAGCATTTTTCTGTACATTGACTCGAAACTATATACGAAGGTTAGATGTTGTAGTTGTGGACTTGTGGTAATAGATAAATTACTGTAATTTAGACGGCCGCATTTAAGTAAAGATCAGGGCAACTGGTATTGAAGACTACCCAGCGGAAAAACCTACATGTGTGGCAGGGATAGTTAATGCCTAATTGCAAGGGCAGTGCAACTTTCACACCAAAAAGTGCCAAAAAAGGCCAACAGAGCGACACTTACACTAAAACAAGGGGCGTAAATAATATGCACAAAGAACATAATCAAAAATACAAGCACAAAGAACATTATCAAAAATACAAGCACAAAGAACATACCGCTTCCTGCATCTCAGCAAGTTGATCCTGTGGAAGGAAATGTATGTAAGAAGAGAAAGATACAGGATAATCAGGTCTATCCTTCATTTTAACAAGGAAAGGTATGAATGTACCTAAATACTATATAAACAAAGATATAAGTACACAATATTCACAATTTGGAATAATTTTCATCCAATGACATAGCATTCTCTATAATAAGGACACAGGACATTCTATGATATTCTCTATAATTCGGACCTTATTTAATATAGCATTATCTGTGCTAAACACATTGTTTTCCAAACCTTCTGTTTTTGACCAGTTGATCGGTTAAGCTGCTAAGAGTCTCCAAATTCGATTCGACGTTCGATTTGCTGGTGGCAAACACCTTCATCATTTGTTCAGTCTGGAAGGTTTTTTTTGGTTGCATGAGGTCCATTAAATATCATTGTTTTTTTTGAAAAAAAAGTTTAACTGTAGCATAGGCATAGGCAACAAATGGCCTGTGGGCCGGGTCCGGCCGTGAATGAACCATCAGACTGTATATAACCATGTGTTATGATACAGATGATACATACCATTACATTAGTATGGACGTGTCCATGGTAGCCACCGAGACCAGGAGGGGACAATTTAGGCCATAGAAGTCCCATTACTACAGCGTCCAAGCTATTATGGATACGGATGTTAGCCTGCTACCCCCAATTTACTTTAGATACCTTAAAAATTTAAGCCAAAAACATAAAATGGACAGTAACACGCTTATTATTGGTTTATATACAAGAAAAATGGGTTTTATTAAAGTAAAAATGGTTTTATCATTAGTTTAAATAAAATTAAGTATCATATTTCAGAGCTAGGTTGATTTCTTGAATATAATGGTTTTATTATTGGTTTAAATACAAGTAAAAATGGTTTTATTATCGGTTTAAGCTTGGTTCGACATACCAGCTTAGTTTGAAGGTTGGACGATTGCTCAGTGATGGCGAGAAGTTCCAAAACGTTGTCGGAAATCGACTTTGCTTCGTCCAACATCGACTGCGAGCGCTCCGCTTGCGTTTGTACTAGTTCCTATGGACAAATGAAGATTTGAAACTTAATTATATTTAATTTAACACATTAATTTGTTTGTGATCGTCCTTTTTACTATCTGGAGATATTTTATTTCATTTCTGTTTGGTTGAAATTTATAGGAGTTCATTTTAGTCGCGGAATATTTTAGGATTTTAATAAATAGTTGCACTTTATTTTTGTTTTAATTACTGCAGCATTTATTTCTCTCCAGAGAGCTAATGTACAAATAAGTGTTTCTATTGTTTAAGCTTTTAAAATGATTAATATCATAAACGAAAGTCAAATCTTATATAACTCTTCGACTAGTTACTCACACCCAAAATTACAGCCTACAGGTGTATATAAAAATTCTACTATATCACTAGGGAATGATTTCAGTTACTAAGAAAGGGAGATGTGTGCTTAAAAAACACTTGCAAAATAAGTCCACTTTCAAGCACAGCTGTCAATCAAGATTTATTCAGATTACAACACAATATTGTGTGGTGGTTGCAAATACATAAGGCTGACGATGAATGCTACATAATGGGTAGTTGCCAGTGGGAAATTTCCCTACAACCCAAAAGTAAAAATGGGTTCATTGTTGCTTGTTGGTTTAAATACAAAAAAATATCGCCAGAGGGATACATTGTTAGAGAAACACAAACTAATCAATAGATATAGATAAAAAACATCGATTTGGTCCTAATTTTACAGCTTACGAGACCATAAATATTAAATAAAAGAAGTACCATTAAATCGCTTGTTTTTTCTTCAGTATTATCAGCCTCCTCATCCAGTTTTGCTGAAAGTTCCAGCTGAAATTCTTGGTTATCCTGAAAAAAAAAATATGAAAACACAGAACAAGATTAAAGGAGCCGCGACGTGATATAACTGATTGCAATAACTTCAATATTGATGGAAAAGCATATATCCATTATAATAATTGTCATATTTTTATCTAAATTATGTTTGAAACTGGAGTATTTACCAAATGTCTTTCTTAAGATGAGACCTATAATTCTAGCTATGCGTTTTTATATTATATTACAACTCCATACAGCATAGTCCGAACTTTAACATTAGGGGTTACTGTGGTTTGAGTAATTATTTGATGGCTGCCTTATTGGCATTAATCATGGGAAACAAAATTTATAAAAACAAATATTTTTTACTTTTTCAGTCGCCAAAGACACCTTTTTAATGTACAACATTTGAGAAATAAACATCCATGTTATATCATACACTACAATAATGCATGGCGTTATGGACAGGTTTACTCAATAAACCTTACCCTTGCAACCTCATACTACCATTCGAAATACCTGGCAAGCAGTCGCTACATGTTCTTGAAAGCTGGACATCTTGCGCTTGATTTCTGACACTGATTCGTGCTTTTGTTCAAGAACCTTACCTGCACAAAACAGCATGTTAGTTTAGCTTTTGTGAATGCAGATTGTGAACGGAAACAAGGATAATTGATTGTGCAAAAGTCAAGAATGACATGTGCATTAATTCCCATAGACCAGAATTACCAAAATACCAAACACCTACATATTTTCCCATCAGTCCAACCGGTTAGTCTGGTGGTTTAGTGCGACGCCTTTCAACCGAAAGGTTAAAAGTACGAAACTGGTTGCCAGCATGGCGGTCGTGTCCTTGGGCAAGGCACTTATTGGACATTGCCCGAACACAGCAAATTAATGGGTTCTACTAAATTGAAGGAATGTTTTAATAATACAACACACTGCAATAGCTCCGGTAACCCGACGGTGGGCGCGAGGTGAACTGACGATTGCCTGTGTGATAACCCCCTGGTTTTCCCATTCACGGGGATAGACATGAATATCCTATCTGCTATCCTATTTGAAGTTTTACTGATTTTAGTCAGTCTTCTTGTTTTGACACCTAGCTATAAGGTATACCATTCTATCCACCCATCTATTAATGTGAATTTATAATACTTAAAAATACTGTAAGACAAAAAATTACTGATATAATTCAATTTAAAAGCATCAAATTTACTGAATGTAACCTACCTAAGCCGGTGTGGATTTGGTCCATGGATGACATGTTTGTCTCATACACTTGCATTGTGGACGATATAAAGCAGTCTATGTTCTCTTGAATCCTAGTGGGGGAGTGGGTAGTTATTACAAGGTATTTACATAAATGTGTGTGCTAGATTAAGTAAAATAGGGAATGAGTCACATGGTTCTAAATATCAATGTAAATTTGTTGTTACGCCAGGGTGCAAAAGGGGACTTAGTGCAAAATAAAGATGGATAGGATAATTATGCTTATCCTAGTGAATGGAAAAAGGGTTAACACACAGGCAGTCGTCAGATCACCTCGCGTCCACCATCGGGTTACTGAAGCTATTACAGTATGTTGTGTATGATTCACTCGTTCCTTTAATTTGGTAGAACCCATTAATCCGCTGGATTTAGGCAATATCCGTTAAGTGCCTTTGCCTTGCCCAAGGACACAACCGACTAGCTAGCGACCAGTTTCGAACCTTTAACTTTTCGGTTGAAGGGCCTCTCACTAAATCACCAGACTAACCGGTCGGACAATGTGTGTAATAAATTAAGTAAAATGGGGAGGGAATCACACGACGCTGAATATCAACGTAAACTTCTTGTTACGCCAGGGTGCAAAAAGGAATTTAGTGCAAAATAAAGAAGACATGTCAAAGAATGCAATTTGCTTGATGCGGAATAATTATTGATTAAATCATTATAAGTGGATTTTGTAACCCCTGGCATCTCGAACACAACACATATATCGATTATTTACCTGAATGATCACCAATCAAACTCTAATAATACATTTCTATAATTTACACCAAGATTATCAGCAATCAATACCAATACTACTTTTCAGGGGTGACTTACGAAACAGCAAACGCAGACGTAGATTGTTGGTTGTCCCTGTTGACGCTTTGGGCACGTTCGACCTTGTTGTGCACCTTCTGGATCTCACTGGTCACGTTTTCAGCCGTAGCCAGGATCTAGAATACAATTGTTCGGCTGGTTAGTCTGGCGGTTAAGTGAGTTGCTTTCAATCGAAAGGTTGCAGGTATGAAACTGGTCGCTAGCTAGACGGTTGTGTCCTTGGGCAAGGCACTTTACAGGCATTGCCTGAACCCAGCAAATTATTGGGTTCTACCAAATTAAAGGAACGTGTCTATGATATACAACACACTGCAATAGCTCTGGTAACCCGACAGTGGGCGCAAGGTGATCTGGCGATTGCCTGTGTGTTAACCCCCTTGGTTTTCCCATTCACTGGGATAAACATAAAAATCCTCTCCTATCCTAAGTCGGTTGATGGTTTCACAGGTGAAGGGGTATGAACGAACACTTGCTTTAAAAATCACCCTAATTTAACTATAGTGTAATATTTTAAGTACAAATCAAATATAAACCATATCATACCAACATGTATAGAGTGATTATTGCATTTTTGCACTCTTGTTATAGAGTTTACACATATATGTACTTCACTTTTTTGTTGTTTTGCGAGAAGTGCATAAACCTTCACTCTAAACACATAAAAAAACAAAGAATGCATGAAACAAAAATAAGTGGACAACTTTATGCCAAAGCGACGTTTTATCAAGGTAATCACTAGTACGGATTACCTGGCTTGCTTGGGTCAGCACTTTCCCTCCATGCTCTTTGTAAGCAGCTTTCACATAAGCTTCCTCATTCAGTTTCGTTTCCATTACATCTAATGCCTGGAAATATAGTTGGGTTGGGGGGAGAACACGAAAAGGAAGGAAACTGCACACTAGGGATGCACAAACTAGAATACCTTGGTATTCTAGAATAGTTAATTCGAATCCAGAATATTGATCCCTATTCTATATTAAAAAACTAGAGTTAAAGTAACAAGATCGTCAAAAATTCCTGCTGCCGCTGACTACCTTTTTGGCCAGTGTGATTACATACTTATAATATCCGTTGTAATCAACGCTGCTGCAATATGTACAATGGAAATTAAAAAGGAACTTCATGCAACTATTGTTTCTTAATGTGTATATATTATTTCGAATCCAAATATTCGAAATAAACTTAATATTTGGATTCGAATCCCAAAGGATTCGAATCCGAAAGATTCGATATTCTAGTTTGTGCATCCCTACTGCACACTAAAATTTTATGACTAAAGAGTTAGTTTTAAACATGGGGTTGGAGTTGGGGTTAGTTCTGGGGTCGAGATTAGTGTTCAGAGGAGGGTTTAAATTAGTTTTCGTAATTTTAGTGAGCAGTTTGCCTTCTTCCCTCTTTCCCTGCATTTAGTGTTGCCCGATGGGTTGGTTGGTTAAATATTCAGGTCTTATCGTTGTGAAATAAAAAACGCTAGGTATGTTTTCAAACAGACAGTTTTTCATATCCAATCAATCCACTGGGTCCGGGTGATTTCTGCTAAGTGTCTTGTCCGATAACTAGGTTACGAACTGTCTTAATCCTACAACCATTTGGCTAAAATGTAACACAACAACCTACCAAGCTATTAAGGTAAATGATATGGTAATTTAAAGCAGTTACATATACTAGTAATTATACACTATATAATGTATAACTGACTATAACCCTATACACTGTAGAAAAACTTCGGAATTCTAACTTGGCAAGGTGAAAGAAGAATTTTTTTTTACAGATATAATAGAGGAAAATGATGATAGTCATTGAATGGTCCAATCAATACCTATAAACTTTAAAGTGTACAAAGTATTCTTTATAAGCCAGGCATTCGAGTCATATGTTTCGCACTTTAAGAGTTTTCAGAATCTCTTGTGTGAAAACTATAAACTGTATTTTTTTATTTGCAAGACATATTTTAGTATAACTGAAAGATTCTATTTGTGTAAAGCATATTCTATTTTACAGGCGTTTTAAATTACAAAAAATGCAAGTGTTTTCAAATAGACTGATTAATTATTAATATTTCATTTTAATTCATACGAAAATTAACAAAAGATATTTTTTAAACTAGGGCTGTGGATTAACGGTTAATTTGAAAAACGATTAACTGGTGTAACAATAATCGGTTAACTGATTTAGCTCACCATTGAGGGATAACACAGTTGTCAGACAGGTATTTCACGTCAGAAAAGCGTGCGGTTTACCAACCAACGAACAGAAAAAAGTTCAAAAAAAACAGTTGTTAAAAAACAGTTAAAATTTGACGAGACGGTTAACCATAAAAACGGTTAACCGTTGATTTTTCGCACTTCTAGTAACAACACATATATTTATAATACCATAAGAAACTTACATTAGTAAGCACACTGAGTTGGCCTTTCTTTTCATCCAGTTCAATAGAGGAAGCTTCAAAGAGCGATTTCAACTCCTCCAGCTCATCAGTGCGTTGTTGTACGACCACCGTGAGCAGTTTCAACTGGTCTACCATCTCTCTGTATGTGCGGGAGGGTTGGTATTAATAACAGTGATGAATAAGCTCAAAACAGTGATATATAAGCCCAAAGGTCCTGTTCAAGTTAGGAGATGGCCGTTTCAGAACCAAGATTAAAACAAAATTATGAATTTTAAAAATTTAAACTGGTCACTAGCTAGTTGGTTGTGTCCTTGGGCAAGGCACTTAACGGACATTGCCGGAAGCCAGCAGATTAATGGGTTCTACTAAATTGAAGTAACATGTGAATCCTACAAAACACACTGCAATATTTTTGGTAACCCGACGATGGGCACGAGGTAATCTGACGTTTGCCCGTGTGTTAAGCCCCTTGGTTTTTCAAATAACGGGGATAAACATAAATATCCTATTCTACTCCATGCCAACCAGCCATCTTTGTGGGATAAAACTCAGCAAAAGAGATGCTTTAAAGTTCTTAAAGGAGCGGGTAGAGGAATATCCTATCCTATCGACCAAACAAACTTACTCATATTCCTTGGGGTCGAGGTACATTCCATTCTTCTCACGGAGATGATAAACTTCTTCTACGGAGACGTTCGATCTCATCGTCGTATTCCTGTGGAAGATTCCATAGAACTGTTCTTCAGGCGAGTTTAATATAAATATTCCATCATTAAGGGTTTAAAACGGTTCCTCTAAATACACTGCCTACACTCTGCTCACACTCCCCACACACTGCCTACACTGACCACACATTGCCTACACATTGACTACACACTGCCCACACTGGGTATTTAGAGTCACCCATTTAAAAAGGATTTGGTGGCACGTTTGTTGTTTCTTCCCCCCCCCCCAACATATTGGTGGTATATGTATCCTTGGAATATGTAAAACATATTTTATAGAAGTAAAATTCCTTGGTAGTATGTATTCCATAGGTGTACGTGAAAACATTTTTAGGAAAGCAAAACAGTTTCTTTGGGGTATATATAAAAACGTATTTAAAGCGAGTACAAATTCTTAATTGGTAGGATATACACTTTCACATGTTTGGTTTATGTAAAAAACCACATTTTAAACGAATGCAAAAAAACACAGATTTTAACAGTGCAAAATAAAGATGACATCGCTTACCTTAATAAGAGCACGCTTGGTTAGCTTCTGGTTGACACGTGGTTTGTTGTTGATGTTCTTGGCTCGGCACGCATAGTCGAGTGTGCTGAGCGTTTCCTCCACATTGTCACTGCCGGGGGAGATGGTTGCGATGATCGACGTCTTCGTGTTTCCTCCGAGCGAGTCTTGGAGGAGTCGGGTGAGTTTGCTCTCTCTGCAGGAAAGGGGGGGCGGGGTTGTTTTTTTGTCACAGAGAGTACTATACAATATTCTGTCTGAGGTTTTTTTTTTAATATTGTCTGAGAATTTATAACATGAAATCTACATGGAGGTGGGATGGGGTTGTTTTATGCCACGCAGAGAATACTATACAATATTCTGCCTGAGTTGTATATTTTAACTTTAAATTGCTTCTTTGGTAATTTTCACAAACTGGTTTGAACAGATGATGTTGTTTTATTAAGCATTGAGGCCGAATGTGAGCTTTATGAATTTATATATCCGAGATAGAGTCTCGGAGCAGTCGGGTGAGTTTGCTCTCTCTGCAGGGGGGGGTGTATGTGACAGAGAGTATTATACAATAGTCTGTCTGAGGTTTTTTTTAACATTGTCTGAGAATTTTTAACATAAAATCTACATGGGGGAGGGGGGTTGTTTTTTTGGTCACAGAGAATACTATACAAAATTCTGCCTGAGTTGTAAATTTTAACACTAAAATCAACATTAATTTTGAACAAATTAAGTTGTTTTATTAAGCAGCATTGAGATTGAATGTGAGCAATGAATTTATATATACGAAAACATTACTTATTTTCATTAAGTTAGTAATTTCACTAATTTTTACACTATTTAAAATTGAAACTGGTTGGAATTAGTAATCACTTTCCCATTTTTTTGTTTACAAAGATAAAAAACAAGACCTATACTGCATCTACATGTACCCTACATGTGGGAGAGCGACAATAAATTTAATTTTCAACTGCAGAAATTATTAATTGCATCTGGGATTTTTGCACTTCTCATAATCAAGTTAAACAGAGTTATATAAAAATCATATTCAATTAATGTCTTAAAATCATTAATATTTAATTAAATGTCTTAAATCACCTGCTGAAGAATTTATTTAGATCAGTGGCCGCTGTTTCTCGTTTTATAAAACTACAAACCTGTAAAGTTTTTGTTTACAAAGATAAAAAACAAAACTTATACGACATCCACAACACACCCACCTGTAGGGTACATGTGGAGCCTTCTCCACCAACGCAGTGATACATCTTCCTAATGCCAACAAGCTGGTGTTGATGTTTCCCGCCTCCCGTGCTCTCTTCTCCACCGCACCTGATCGCCCGATGTTCTCGCTCCCAGCCAGGTCCACCTTGGATTCAGGGGTTTAAGAATTGTTTTTAACAATGCGAAATCGGTTTGCATTTTACTGTGAACTTTTAGGGTTATTCCAAGAGAGTTAACGCTTTATCCACTGAGACTCTAGCAACGGTGTTTTTTTGGCTACTTTCATTGTATGTACTAATCTGTGAATTAACTCTGTGCCAATAGTTTGTACCATCAGTAGAGCTGGGCGTAATTACGAAATTACGTTTAGTTACGTAATTACGGACGTTGGAATTACGTTACGTAAGTCAAATCAAAATTACGTAATTACGCATCTGTCCGTAATTATTCAAACGGGAATTGATGATCGTTGTAAATATACTGTCTATGCAATTCCTTGTTTAAATCTTAGCAAACAAAATGTGTTTGTTTATTTTTGTTCGAATTAGGGCTGTGCGAAGTTAACGGTTAACCGACGTGGATGTCAGTTACCACACTGAAATCAATAAATGGTTAACCGACTGTGTTTGTTTGTCACGCCTACAACAGCGCATGATAACAATACACGTTGTAGGGTGGTTGTTCTTTTTTAAAGACCGCGCGGTTGACTTACAGTGAGCCTACTATTAGTGATGGGACGAGTAACGGTAGAGGCCTCGAGTTTGTATCGAGTTGGTATGATTTTGCATCGCGTTGCTGACGATTGCTAACCGTATCTCTTCGCGTTGCTAACTGAAACTTGTCGCGTTGCTAACCGTAGCTTGTCACAGTGTTTATTGCTTTGATCGGCGGTTTGACCTAGGGTCACGTTGACCTAGTTTCAATACAGGACCACTGACGCACTGCCGAGCGCGTTTTTTTCCCAGGATCTTCCCATTACTCAGTTCTAGCGAGTGAGAACACTAGGCTAAAAATATGTTAACAGTTATAAGTATTTGCACAGACCTAGTTCGAGTAAAATAGTTCGAACCACCGGTAAGAATAATCAAAATCGCGTTAAATACACGTGATCTTGGATTCGCGCCAATTTCCTTATCTGTAATCAGCGCGACAAGACAAAGGGCAACGCCACCACGATCTGCGGTTTGTTTACTTGTGTATTTGTTTTAACGCAAGACGAACGAACCGTTTAGATTAAACTTTAAAGTCTCTAACGTTAAGTTTAAAATTTCATTCTTTTTGTCTACCATCAAAATGCATACAAAAACACGATAATGCAATTATTGGTACGTAACTGAGCTGGCGTAATTCCGTAATACAACTTTTATCAATTACGCCCAGCTCTAACCATCAGTGGTGAGCCAGGTTTAGCTCTCTTCAATCTTGGATTCAGGGGTTTAAGGACTGTTTTTTACAGTGAGAATGAAATCGGTTTGACTCTTTTTAGGCATAATTTAAGAGTCAAGGTTTAATCCACTGACACTTTTGCAGGGCCATCCGCGCAAGTAACGCAAGTAACATTCAGGGAATTAAGAATTGGTTTTAACAGTGCGAAATCAGCTTGCATTCGACTTCTTTTAGGGCTTATCCAACAGTTAAGGCTTAATCTACTGATACTGTTGCACATGTGTTTTAACCGTTGGTAGAGAAAATTTTTGGCTACTTTCATTGTATGTACTAATCTGTGAATTTACTCTGTACCAATAGTTTGTACCATCAGTGGGGAGCCAGGTTTATCACTCTTCCACCTTGGATTCAGGGGTTTAAAAACTGTTTTTTTTTACAGTGAGAATGAAATCAGTTTGAGTTAGACTCTTTTTAGGGTAAATTTAAAGAGTTAAGGCTGACACTTTTGCAGGGCCAAAAATCCGCGCGAGTAACGCAAGTAATACTCGCATGACACACGTCTCCCGAGAAAGAATTTACTCACACATAAAAAAATACAATTAACCATGACCGTTTTTTTTATTCAACTGAAGTATAACGTTTTTAGTAATTAACTGCATTTTCTTAATTTTGATGTGTTTTTTGTGTGATGCACTGTTAAGTGGCCACGAAAGCCTGGGTAATTCCTTTTAAAAATTAACATCTCTTGCAAAGCCTATTTGTTGCACTGCGCAGATAACTATAAAGCAGGGCTCGACATACACGCTTGTCCGCCTGTCCGGGACAGGTGATTTATAGCGTGGGACAAGTAAATTCTGCGCGGCGCTTGTCCGACGGGACAGGTTAAAAATGCAAACTAAACGCTATTTTCACTATCCTTCACCGCCGTGTATATCTTCGAGTTCAAACCGTGTTAATCTACCACCGTGCGCGAATAAGATTCGTACTATTTCGTTGCCCGTTGCTTTTGTTACAATTAGGATATATTAGCGGTAACTGAGACGAGTTGAAAAGAGCTAACACTCG
>CH003398.1:252627-297839 GCA_000149265.1 Ciona savignyi
GTGTCTTCATAAATTTTCATTTTAATCGGCTCGGCAAGGGGGGAAAGAAGGTCGTGGATCTCTTCGTTATAGATTTCCAGCAGAGAAACCCTCACACTGTACTCTGCACCACTCTGTGAAGCGTAATGGAATGAAAACGATTAATATTGTCCGCTGAATTAATCCCTAATGCTGCCTTCCAACAAAGAACATCTACTACAACAGTGTAAAAGTTGTTGCAATAATCTACAATAAGTAAGCTGGGGCAAGAAAGCTTAGAGTAGGCTTGAAACCCTGATTTGCACATAAACATTATACTTTTGAAGGAATATCACTAAATTATCATTTTTAAGTCCCGTGCCCCACTGAAAAGTTGGTTTGATGTGAAGGTAACTCCAACATGGTGTTTATTGTACAATAAGACAAAGGGCTCTTAAATTCTAATCGTTTTTATTAAAGGTAAGATGGGTTTCAACATTTTGAACGCACAATAAAAAAACACATTTCGGCTTTGCGTATTTTTTTGTTAATCTGTACCAGTTTAATGTATCATTTCAACACAGCAGTACAGCACTAAGGAATAGATGTATGATAGAAAAGTCAACCCGTCAGACTCACATGCACAGCATTACATTAAAACCAGAAACTTATGTCAGACGTCATACTCTGCTAGGTTTATAACCAGAGGCCTTCCCAAAACAAAAAAAACACACACAAATATATATATATATATATATATATATAGAACTGTGGTAAGCAACTTCTCTTCATGGTGGGTCGGATTATTACATGAATAGTATTCAATATCTTTATTACAGGGTATGGTTAGATAGTCTGTGGGCCGTCAAAAACCCTTCATGGGGCCGCAGGCCGTATGTTGCCCGTGTCTGATATAAACTATCAAAAGAAATTTAAAAAATATTAATTTCTAAATTAAAGAATACTCATAATGCTCGGTTATATTTTAAATATCGACAAAAACTCTGCAGTCTGTATTACTTTTTACTTTAAACAACTACGTTATTGATATAAGTTTCCGTACCTTATCTAACTCATCGAAGAGTTGACTGAGAGCACGAGGAATTATCCCGGCACGTGGGTCATTGTCCCAAGTATAATCCTCACTAGGGCTCCTTTCTCCTTCCATGGTGTAAGTTTTACCTGTGCCCGTCTGTCCATACCTGCAGAATTGAATTTTACATTGGCTCACTGATAGTAAGTCAGACAACAGGTAGAGTAGGAAATCAGTAGCTAGCATAAGGGTGGGCAACTTCTTTAGTCAGCAGTCCAGATGTGGGAAAAAAGTTCTTGGTGGGCCGCTTATTACATGAATCGTATTCAATATTTTAATTACAGGGTATGGTTTAATACAGTCTGCGGGCCGGTTAAAATCACTTCATTGGCCGTCTGAGCTAGCGTTTGAGTTTAAGTTGCATTGAGGAAAAAATAAAATAATGTTTCTATTTATTTAATATACAAGTACAATATCATAGATACTCCATTAAACCAACTGTGGCAATGCCGTATTCTGACAACTAATAATGTTATAGTGTTTTTCCAACTTTAGGGATAAACATGATTATCCACCTGGTAATGTGAATCTTTAGTCTGTTATTCTCTTTAACAATATGAAAAACTGTAAAAAATATCTATTTATATAATTAGAAATCTTGAATTTTGAGTTGACTACCTAGTGTGCTTTGTGCACAGGTAACTTATCGCTAATGCTCTTAGATATGTTAGATTTGAACCATTATTGGATTTGTTATGTACAGTACCATAATTAGGGCAATGTAAAAGGAGGAAGAGCGGAAACGAGGGAAACTGCATATTAAAACTACGGAAACTAATTTAAACCCTTCCCTAAATACCAATCTCAACCCCAGAACTAACCCTAACTCCAACCCCACGTTTAAAACTAACTCTTATGACCTAATATTCATTTTAGTGTGCAGTTTCCCGCCTTCCCTCCTTTTAATATTACCCGTCATAACGTCCCCAACCATGCTTCATTCATTTTTGGCCGACATACCGTCTACATGCTGTTGCATTGCTTGTCATATGTTCCCCCCCATAATTAATATGGCTTTACTTACGCGAGAACAGTACAGTTATATCCAGCCAGAACATCATCGAGCTGGGCTGACACAACGCTCTTGTAGACATCGATTTGTTCAGCTTTTGGGCCAAACACCTGTCATAGAAGAATATTGTGTGTGAACAATTCAATATGATAGAATAGGATATTCCTGTTTATCACTGTGAATGGGAAAACCAAGGGCGTTAACACACGGGCAATCGTCAGATCACCTCGCGCCCACCGTTGGGTTACCGGAGCTATTGCAATGTGTTGTGTATGATCCACATTTTCCTTCAATTTGGTATAACCCTTTAATCCGCTGGGTTCAGGCAATATCTCTTAAGTGCCTTCATAGGACACAACCGACTAGCTAGCGACCAGTTCAGAACCTGCAACCTTTCGGCTGAGAGGCTTCGCACTAAACCGGTGGAATAAATAATACTGTAAAAGAGATCTGAGAGTGCACATTAAAAAACAGGAGCTTTATGCATTGTCATGCTACAAGTTGAAATTTTCTATCTGAAAAAAAACCTGTAAGATAAAACACTTATGTAAGAAACAGCATAACCAACTAAAAGTATTCAAAAAAAATGGGTATATAATAAAATAGTGCTGTTTTTGTGCTTTGATGATGTATAGTGGATATTGCAATATCAAACTAGTTCAATAATACCATTACTTTGTATTAGTACCTTGTCAAAATGATATGATTTTGAAGTATTTGCCGATGATAAGCCCATGCCGTTTGAATGGGTGGTGACACTGATTTCGCGGGATTTTGAGTTACAGTCCACGACCCTTCTTATATTGCTGGTCCTCTCACTAGCTGTCATGGGTCTGAAACAAATAGGAAAATGATTGAAACAAAAATACATGTTGTTACGTGGGAACGAGGTGATGTGGTGATTGCCCGTGGGCCGTGTCTTAACCCCCCTTGTTATTCCTACTAACAGTGATAAACATGAATATCCTACCCTATAATTATATATATATCCATCCTGTCTTTACGTGTACTAGTATTCTACTTCAAATAAACTGCACAGCGTAATATTTAAATAGAACAAAAAGTATACCTGCATCGTACTGCAACATGAACCTTTTCGTCTAGTTTTGACTTGCTTGCCATTTTGATGGTAAAACTACCTATTTCAGATCAGCAACCAGAATATTATATAACCGGTATTATATTTTTTAAAAGCCCACTTAAAAAAGAAATAAAGTAATAAGATCTATTAAATAAGAGTGTAGGTGGAAATACACATTTTTATTCATAATGTTTAGAACAGCGGTTCTCAAACTGTTTTTAAAAAATTATGCAACGGTCCCCTAGAATTTTTTTAAATGACTCGCGGTCTACTCGAAAAATAGGATAGTAAAACGAAAAATTTAGCAACGTTAAATTTCTAAAACAAACACATTAACCCGGATGCACTGCTTAGGGAAAAACGAGACGTCTCTGACCTTGGGCATTTTTTAAATGATTGCTCCTACTATAATAGGAGTTTTAATATTTCCTACTATAGTAGGAGTTCTGTACTTTTGAATTGCACTAATGTGACATCAAATAGCTTCTTGTGATGTCATAAATGCCTATGTAGCCTGTAAGCTTTTATGACAAATTGAGTTTGTTAAGTTGATTGGAAGAAAAGTTGCGTAAAAACTTAATTTTACACAATTTTTTTCCTTGAGAAGCGTCGTTTTAATTTTTTGAAAGGTGCTTCGCGGTCCCAGAAAATTGTCTCGCGAACCCCAAAAGACCGCGGAACCTAGTTTAAGATGCAATTGTCAATTTTCAAATATAGGGGCAACACAAAACGGAGGGAAAGCGGGAAACTCCAGACTAAAATTACTAAAACTAATTTAAACCCAGCACCAAACACTAATCCCAACCACAGAATGAACCACTGACTCTAATGTCATAATCTTTCATTTTAACCTTAACTCCAACCAACCCCATGTTTTAAACTAACTATAATTTCCTAATATTCATTTTAGTGTGCAGTTTCCTTTCTTGCTGCGTCCTCTCCTTTTAGTTTTCCCCTTAAATATATAGCGTTTCCTATTCACTAGAAAATCTTATCTTAAACTAACGACCTAACCTTTCCAAGAATTGTCTAGATAAGTTCGGCAATTTTTCAGAAAACGAAATGTATGTATTACAAATATGATAACAAAAATACAAAAAACGTTGATTTACAAACATCAGCTGTAGCTAAACTTCCTTCCTTAATAAAAAATATAAAACAAAACCAAATTCAATATCCCGCGTTAATGACGTCACGATCATTTAGCCAATGGAAATTGTGTACATAAAAACACTATATCATTTTGGTGAAATCACCAAAAAGTAATATTTTACGTCGATATTGTAGACATTAATCTATATATTCCAGATATTTTTATAGTATCCAAAAAGCATTAGAAATACATAAAAATACTTATATATCTGTAATTATGGGTCCCATTTGGAAAAATGGGACACATATTGTTTTTGTCCGTTTTTTTTTTTTTTCGTCAAAGGTTTGACTGGCATGGCATGGCGCCCCGACATCTACCAGAAGGAATAATGGAATCGTAATGAAACTTAGCCATTCGTTAGACAACATGGTCTAGATATGCAGAAACTAAAATTTTGGGTAATAAATCAAGGGAAATTTCCCTGGGAGGTTAAAAACCAAAACAGTATTTTTTATGAAAAATTTAGCTTTTTGTGGCATTGCGCTTGAACGGCTGCTCCAATTTAAATCATATTTGGTGAAAAGTAAGTGTATTACATACTGAATTAACAGTTGGAAGAAATAACAAATTTATCTAGGGAAATACCCTAAAAAAATCGATTTTGTACTGAAATCATGATTGTGACAGGCATGCCATGTCGCCCCGACATCTACCAGAAGGAGTAATGGAATCGCAATGATAATTGGACATTTTTTAGACAACATGGTTTGGATATGTAGAAACCAAAATTTTGGGTAATAAATCTAGGGGAATTCCCCTGGAACGTTAAAAATCAAAACGCTATTTTTTTCTAAAAACATAGCCTTTATTGGACATAGCGCTTGAACGGAAGTTACAATTTTAATCAGATTTCGTGGAATGTAAGTGCATTAAGTCACTAATTTAACACTTAGAAGAAATGATAAAATTACCTAGAGAAAAACCCAAAAAAATAGGATATGTTCTCAAATCATGATTGTGACAAGCATGCCATGTCGCCTCGACATCTACCAGAAAGAGTAAGGGAATCGCAATGAAAATTTGACATGTTTTAGACAACATGGTCTAGATATGCAAAAACCAAAATTGTGGGTGACAAATCGGGGGGAATTCCCCTGGAACGTTAAAAAATCAAAACGCTATTTTTTTCTAAAAACATAGCCTTAATTGGTCATAGCGCTTGAACCGAAGTTACAATTTGAATCAGATTTGGTGGAATGTAAATGCATTAGTCACTAATTTAACACTGAAAATAAATTTAAAAATTACCTAGGGAAATCCCCTAAAAATAGGATTTTGTTCTCAAATAATGATTGTGACAAGCATGCCAATTCGCCCCGACATCTACCAAAAGGAGTAATGGAATCGCAATAAAAATTTGACATTTGTAAGAAAACATGGGCTAGATATGCAGAAACCAAAATTTTGGGTAATGAATCAAGGGGAATTCCCCTGAGACGTTAAAAACCAAAAGGTTTTTTTTAATAATTTGCTTTTGGGGGCATAGCGCTGGAACGGCTGCTCTAATTTTGATCATATTTGGTAAAATGTAAGACCATTGGACACTTTGTGCCAATTAAAAGTAAAAAAAAAACATTTACTTGGGGTAATTCCTTTAAAAACGAAGATATGTTCCTGAATTTTGATTGTGACAGGCATGCCATATCGTACTGACATCTCCAACAAGAAGTCGACAAAACAGATTAAAACATTAGGAATAGTTACATAATATGACCCACATATGTAAAAATAGAAACTTATCCACTAAACCTAGGAGAATTCCCAGAAACTATAAAAAAACTAAATCGGGATGTTTTGGGAATTTAGTTTCATTTCACTGCAGCGCTTGAAAAGAAGATTTAAATTTAAAACATATGTGGTAAAATGTTCGTAAATTTAGGATGTTTATTCTTTTTTTAACTACACCTGGAAAAGAAGTTTGTTTGGATAACTATGGGATCCATGCGTTTATGCTTGCAGAAACAAACTACGTACTCAGTGTATAAAATACACATTGTCGTTAGGGACCCTGTAGTATAAATATATGGCATACAACATGTAGATTATTTTTTGTGGGCGACCTGCACTCCGCCCAGAATCACACTAGTGCTGCGTTGATTACTATCAACGCGAATGTCTGTCGTTAATCAGCCAAACGCGCACGATTCTTTTATGGTCTTTAATGGCGGTTTTCTATAAATAAAATAAATACAATCAAATTATTGTCAGTAAATCAGTGCTTAAAGAATAACATGACAACTTACCAACTGATTAGCTTGCAGGTAAGTACAGTTAGGTTCGGTAGAAAATATCATTTAGGTTCAGTATAAGCGTTTCGTTACTAGCAAATTCAGTACTAACACAATAAAAAGAAGGAAATGAGGAATCGAGGCAATAAATAAAGGCGTGTTGTGACGTCACGACCTTGTGGGAATGACCGATCTATTATCAGGGGCAAACAAGGACGTCGCACCATCAGCATCAAACGATGTGAAATTAAAAGGCACTATAGAGATGTTACACAACATGTGTTTTACAAATAGTGGTGGTTAAACACGTGGTTGGCACTCTCTAGTATTGCAATGATTTTGTTTCAGATTGAATGCCTTCAATTGTTTTAAGTATGGTTAAACAATTGCAACTACAAAAAGGTTAATTGCTCGTTTCCCAAAAATAAATTGTTATTTTTCAGAATTCCTTGCTTTTAAAGGATCTTGTCGTAAGTTATAAGGGTCGACACGGTCGTGTGCTGGTCGTGTGCTTAACCCGACTAATACAAATACCATTTCCATGAAAAAACAGTCTTGGTGACGAGCCAATCAAGTATTTATGGGTCCCATTTGAAAAATTGGGACACATATTGGTTTTGTCCGTTTTTTTTTTTTTTTGTTTTTTTTTCGTTTTTTTCGTCAAACGCTTGACAGGCATGGCATGTCGCCCCGACATCTACCAGAAGGAAAAATGGAATCGCAATGAGACTTTGCCATTTGTTAGACAACATGGTCTAGATGAACAGAAACTAAAATTTTGGGAGATAAAACCAAGGGAATTCCCCTGGAACGTTAAAAACCAAAACGGTATTTTTTTCTAAAAAACTAGTTTTTTTGGGCATAGCGCTTGAATGGCAGCTCCAATTTGAATCAGATTTGGTAAAATGTAAGTGCATTAGTAACTGATTTAACACTTAAAAGAAATAAAAAAATTACCTAGGTAAATACCCTAAAAAATAACATTTTGTTTTCAAATCATGATTGTGACAAGCACGTCATGTCGCCCCGACATCTACCGGAAGGAAAAATGAAATCGCAATTAAACTTTGGTATTTGTTACACAACATGGTCTAGATGAACAGAAACCATAAGTTTGGGGGATAAATCCAGGAGAATTCCCCGGGAGCGTTAAACACCAAAACGGTATTTTTTTCTAAAAAAAGTAGCTTTTTTGGGCATGGCGCTTGAACGGCTGCTTCAATTCTGATTCAGATTTCGTGGAATGTAAGTTCATTACCTACTAATTCAACAATTAGAAAAAATAAAAAAATTATCTAGGAAAATACCCTAAAAAAAGATTTTGTTCTCAAATTATGATTGTGACAGGCATGGCATAACGCCCTGACATCTACCAAAAGGAATAATAGAATAGTATAAAAACTTGGTCATTTGTTAGACAACATGGTTTAAATACGCAGTAAAAAATTGTGGGTGATAAATTTAGGGGAATTCCCCTGAGACGTTAAAATCCAAAACGGTTATTTTTTTAAAAAATAGCTTTTCGGGCCATAGCGTTTGAACGGCTG
The DNA here is from genome assembly GCA_000149265.1 of Ciona savignyi. Taxonomy (NCBI): domain Eukaryota; kingdom Metazoa; phylum Chordata; class Ascidiacea; order Phlebobranchia; family Cionidae; genus Ciona; species Ciona savignyi. The sequence goes on from CH003398.1 coordinate 260,700, forward strand.
CTTTAATTATGGGTCCCATTTGGAAAAATGGGACACATATTGTTTTTGTCCGTTTTTTTTTTTTTTTTTTTTATTCGTCAAACGCTTGACAGGCATGGCATGTCGGCCCGACATCTACCAGACGGAAGAATAGAGTCGCAATGAAACTTCGCCATTTGTTAGACAACATGGTCTAGATGAACAGAAACCAACATTTTGGGGAGATAAAACCAGGGGGAATTCCCCTGGGACATTAAAAACCAAAACGGTGTTTTTTTCTAGAAAAATAGCTATTTTGGGCATAGCGCTTGAACGACAACTCCAATTTGAATCAGATTTGGTGAAATGTAAGTGCATTAGTCACTGATTTAACACTTAGAAGAAATAAAAAAATTACCTAGGGGAATACCCTAAACAATAAGATTTTGTTCTCAAATCATGATTGTGACAAGCACGCCATGTCGCCCCGACATCTACCAGAAGGAAAAATGGAATCGCAATCAAACTTTGGTATTTGTTAGACAACATGGTCTAGATATACAGAAACCAAAATGTTGGGTAATAAATCCAGGGGAATTCCCCTGTGACGTTACAAACCAAAACGGTATTTTTTTCTAAAAAAGTTGACTTTTTTTGGCATAGCGCTTGAACGGATGTTACAATTTAAATCAGATTTTCTGGAATGTAATTGCATTAGGCACTGATTCAACAGTTAAAAGAAATAAAAAAATTACCTGGGGAAAATACCCTAAAAAATAAGATTTTGTTCTATAATCATGATTGTAACAGTCATGCCATATCGCCACGACATCTACCAGAAAGACTAATGAAATCACAATAAAAACTTAACATGTTTTAGACAACATGGTCTAGATATGCAAAAACCAAAATTTTGGGTGATAAATTCAGGGGAATTTCCCTGGGACGTTAAAAACCAAAACGGTATTTTTTTCTAAAAAAGTTGACTTTTTTTGGCATAGCGCTTGAACGGCTGCTTCAATTTAAATGAGATTTTCTAGAATGTAAGTGCATAAGTCACTGATTTAACACTTAGAAGAAATAAAAAAAGTACTTAGGGAAATACCCTAAAAATAAGATTTTGTTCTCAAATCATGATTGTGACAAGCATGCCATGTCGCCCCGACATCTGCCAAAAGAAATAATGAAATCGCAATGAAAATTTGACATTTGTAAGAGAACATGGTTTAGATACGAAGAAACCAAAATTTTGGGTAATGAATCCAGGGGAATTCCCCTGAGACGTTAAGGTTTGTTTTCCAATAAATTAGCTTTTTGGGGCATATAGCGCTCGAACGGCTGCTCTAATTTTGATCAGATTTGGCGAAATGTTGGACTATTAGACACTTTGTGCCAATTAAAAAAAAGAAAATATTTACTTGGGGTAATTACGTTAAAAACGACGATATGTTCCTGAATTATGTTTGTGACTGGCATGCCATATCGCACTGACAAATAAGACAAGCAGTCGACAAATCAGATTAAAACTTTAGGAATTGTTACATAACATGACCCACATATGTAAAAACAGAAACTTATCTACTAAACCTAGGGGAATTCCTTGACACATGAAAAACTAAATCGGGCTGTTTTGGCAATTTAGCTTCATTTCACTTCAGCGCTTGAAAAGAAGGTTTAATTTAAAATATTTGTGGTGAAAATGTTCGTAAATTTAAGACGTTTATTCTTTTTTAACTACACATGGAAAAGAAGTTTGGCTTGATAACTCTGGGACCCATGCGTTTATGCTTGCAGAAACAAACTATACATATACTCAGTGTATAAAATACAAATTGTGGTTAGGGACCCTGTAGCATGAGTATATGGCCTACAACATGTGGTTTACAAATAGTGGTGGTTAAACACGTGGTTGACACTCTCTAGTTAAATTTAAATCCTCGCCCGACTGAAAAAATGTAGGACTCTCAGTTAAGAGGAACTCAGTTATAAAAGTTTTTAGTTGTAATTGGTCTCAGTTTTGAGGGTCCAAGATGTTGAATTTTCACATGTTAGGGTTAAATATTCACAAATTTAGGATCAAAATTTGGCGTGATATTAAATATTAAAACCATTAGTCAGTGAACGGATTCAAGAACTCGGTTGGCATGGGTTCGGTCGAACGCAGGGATAATTACCTATCGGATTTTTGATTTTTTACATACCTTAGTCCTTTTAGGGAACCTGTTATTAGTAAATACGATACCAAAGAGAACCTGTTCTAAAAAAAATTAAATCCCATCACTGTCATTAATGTTTTTCATTACTGTGCACACATTCTTTTTAGCTAGCAATAAAATTGTGTTTCTACTTCCACATATCATATTACAACTAATATATACTCAATTACGTATTTTATACAGTGCTTGAAAAACACCATGAGTGCATATATGGTGTGTGAGACAAAACGATTACAGTAATACACGGAACAACGAACACATCTAGCCCATATAATGTATAAAAAGGTCAAAACATGCTGAAGGATCGCGCAGTCTTTCGTACCGGGTGTTTAGGTTGAAGCCAAGGTTTTAAGCTTAAACGTTTAGACGCCGTCCCAGGTTCTTCTCGTTTCACCGGTTGCAATTTCTCAATTGTCACACGTTCGATAAACTCGTTGAAATATTCGAATATTTTGTCATAGTCTACCGCCGCCGAAACCTCGCCAAGCAGTACCGGGGTTTTGTAGCGCAGTGTTGCCTGAAGAGCCCGGGATGACGATACTTCTCTTCTTCTCTGTATAGAAACATTGGTTTAAAGGCAACATTAGCCTTCGGGCAAATGAACTAAAGGGTAAGAAGAAAGGTGAAACACTAACCATCACCCCAGAATTAAAATTCAAGATCTAACCATAATTGTAATTTTAACGCTAAGGCACATGTCTTTATTTTAGTGTGAAGTCTTCCCTATTTAAAGTTGTACCATAATTTATTTCATACCAAAATAAAACTGCCAACACACTACAATGCCTCGGTTCGGTTATCCTAACAAACGAATTTTCTAGCAAGATATCTGATTCCAACCATGCACAAATCCTCACCACATTACACAGCAATACTGCCTGACAGGATAGGATAGGATATTCATGTTTATCCCCGTGAATGGGAAAACCTAGGCGGGTTATCACACGGGCAATCGTCAGATCACCTCGCGCCCATCGTCGGGTTACCGGAGCTATTGCAGTGTGTTGTATATGATAGACACGTTCCTTTGTATATGATAGACATGTTCCTCAATTTGGTAGAACCCATTAATCCGCTGGGATCAGGCAATGTCCGTAAAGTGCCCAAGGCAAGGACACAACCGACTAGCTAGCGACCAGTTTCGCACCTGCAACCTTTCGATTGAAAGGCGACGCACTTAACCGCTAGACCACCGGGCCGGACGAACAGATTAGTCGGGTGGGTTAGTCGCCTTTCAGCCGATGGCTTGCAGGTACAATGTCATCCTTGCCCAAGAATACAACCGACTAGCTAGCAACCAGTTGCGTACCTGCAACCTTTCGGCTAAAAGGCGACGCACTAAACCACCTGACTAACGATAATTTAACATTTTTAATTGTTATACTAGATAAACCTCCATGTCCGCTTTATTTCCCAGCAATAGAATCGGCATTTCTTTTTTCACCTTTACAAGCTTTAAAGAACTCTGCACCGAGGTAATAAAGGTATTGGCGTAGTCGAACGATGCCCGGTCGCACACCGCATACACCACTACCATTCCGTCACATTCGTCGATCAAAGCCAAGTCGTTGATAATCTGGATTTCAGCATTGTCCTGAACAGTAAAACAGTTTAAACACATGGAATTAATTGTGTATCTAAATTGCGAAAATAGCTCACTTGCTAGAAGTAATTGCACTAGCGTTAATATATAAGATTGCAAGAAAATCGGTTGTCCATTAAACAGCAAATAAACAAAATGTACAAGAAAAGATTGAGGGTGATTACCACCCAGTATGTTCACTTTAAAATATGACGTGTTGTGTAACTTTTTTTATCTTAATTTTTTTCACGCACTGCGCTTCTATACTCTTTATTAACCATTCGCGTCCGGTCGGTTAGTCTGGTGGTTTAGTGCGACGCCTTTCAAAGGTTGCAGGTTCGAAACTAGTTGCTAGCTAATCGGTTGTGTTCTTGGGCAAGACACTTTAAATCATACACAAAACAATGCAATAGCTCCGGTAACCCGACGGTGGGCGCCATTCACGAGGATAAACATGAATATACTATCCTATCACATCCATACAACCACTTAATAAACCTCTATGCATCGCTGGATATGAAGAATAGTTGGTTGAACGCCTGTTCAAGTTTTAACCCGTCCACAAGACTGTACTTTATTACTCTCTTTTTTTACCGGGTTAAGTTTTAAAACCTCCCTGGGCTCGTCACTAAGACGACTTAAATTTAGGAAACGTTATATCAGTCTATCACGTTAACCATTCGGCCACAAGGCCTTTCTTTTTTAGTCTTGTTTTTATTTTTTTTACTGAGCCAAGTTTTGAACCCATGATGGGCTCGTCACCATGCAAGACCGTTTTTTGTATAAGAGTCGGTATATGTATCAGTCGCGCTAACCATTTGGCCACAAGGCCGTTATTTGTTTAGTTTTGTTTTCTAAAATTGAAACCGCATACCTGAATTGGCACAACCAGGCGAGTGGATATATAAAGCTTGGATCAGGTCTGGGAGAATGTATCAAATATAAATAAAAATCACGGCCTATTTAAACTATTCGATTTTGGAGAAATGTTATTTTAAATAATAAGGTCAGCTGTATATTGATTTTGGCAATTAGTGTAGTGCAAATATTGGGCCAACGGTGTTTTAACGAGCAATCCGGCAGGTGTGCAATTAATTACTTCGTTTGCATGTGAAGTTATTTCTAGCTGGAAAATACTTCTGTTTTATAATATTTCCAGATGCCCTTATTTGTGTTTTAGCTCCTAAGGGGCCCTTATTACCGGGTATCGGTAAACATTCCAGGTCCCTGTGCTATTTTTATTTTATCTTATACCCGGATGTGCGTTGTTTACCACGTGATGGCCTCGTGACTATTTTTAATAAAATTACATTTTGCTGTTACACCTCCCGCTTAAAACTGTTTACCCGCCCATTTTTCGATATACTACCGGCGGGGTGCAATTTTTTGAGTTAGTTTTATCGAATGTTTTATTTTATATACTGCTTACCGCCAATGAACGCATGTTAAACACAACCTTATACGCTCACTACTGGTTAAAAAGTGTAAAACTGTCGTGGACTCGCCCCTAGTAAAGGTAAGGTACTCTCCTACACCAAAGCGGCAACTTTACTTATTCAAAATGGTGACCATAAACAACTTACCAATGGGCAACTGGTATCGTGAAATGTGATCTGCTGATTTGACAGAGTTGTGAGGTTGTACGTAGTATTTTGACCCGTTATGTATTCTCCAATGAAACGTCGGGTGAGAAGACGTACAAGCAAAGCTAAATTGCACAGTATTTAATAACATGCTCGGTTTTATTTTTAGGCATAAAGGCATACTTTGAAAATGGTAATTTTAAGTTTAGCAGATCTCAGTATAGGCTATATTAACCCAATAATAATATAAACAATCTCCTTGACACTATATATTGGCGTCTTCAAAAACTGAGATCACACTATTGCTGGTATCTCAAGTAAGCTCAATTGGTAGGAGCGTTAGTGGTCTGCAGACAGCCCAAAGGTTGTGGGATTGAAACTAATCGCCGACAAGAGGTGGTGTCCGTGGCTATGGGCACTTAGCTGAAACCTCCTGTTACTAAAATTAAAGAAAAGTCACATTCATGCACACCGCAATATAATAACTCTGTGAACCGGACGATGGGCAGGCGGTAAGCTGACGATCCTTTGCTTTATCTTATTCTAATGGATAAAACAAGAATATTCTCACCAAATGACGAATTTACTTTGCTCCCTCTAATACTCTATTAAATCATACCAAGTCCAATAACATCAAGTAACTAAATAGGCTTTATGGTTAACTCTTGGGTAGTTTATTATGCTCTACATGGTATTTTTTAATCTCATTTTCCAACAAAATAATAATATAAAAGTTACCTGATTTTCCAACAGTTTTAGCTCCAGCAACAAAAATTTTTAACGATGGATGTTTGCCAAATAAGCACTTCAATTTAACCCTTGACCATCTATTAAAGATAATTAAAAAGTGGGTAAAATAGGTCATATTGGTAAAAATTTTCGCCGACTTTTATTAGGCTGTTTTGAAATAAAAGCTAGCTGCGCGAACAACAGTGATTATAAGTTTTTAGAATTTAGCAAATCTATACAGTTGCTTAAGAAGCAATATCATTATTTATTACAAACTGACAGGGCAACACTTAAAGTAGTGAAAGAGGGAAGGAGGAAAACTGCTCACTCAAATTACGGAAATTAATTTAAACCCTACCCTAAACACTAATCTCGACCCCACAACTAACCCTAACACTAGCCCCATATTTAAAACTAACTCTAATGTCATAATCGTCATTTTAATGTGCAGTCCCCCCTCCCCCCTTTCCACTTTTTCTCCTTTTAGTTTTCTCCAACTGACACCATGCAGTTTAAAAGCCGGTGTAAATCCAGGCGAATCTTACATTGCCTTAGACGTATATTGTACAAGTTGTCTAAATACTAAATTGTTATAGGATAGGGATAGAATATTTTTGTTTATCCCAGTTATTGGGAAAACCAATGGGGTTATCACATGGGCAATCGTCAGATCACCTCACGCCCACCGTCGGGTTACCGGACTTATTACAGTATGTTATATATAGATACACACGTTCCTTCAATTTAGTTGAATCCATCATTCCATTAGGTTCAGGCAATGTCGTTAAATGCCTTGCCCAAGGACATAACCGACTAGCTAGCGACCAGTTTCGAACCTGAAACCTTACAGTCAAAAAGCGTCGCACTAAACTACCAGACTAACCGATCGGACTATTATTTCATTGAAGCACGATTTAATCTTGTGATATATACTTACAGGGAGTTCCTTTTTTGCTTTTCGTCTCCTTTCGTATTCAACGGTTGCAATTCCATGGTCGCCTTTCCAACTGAAAGCATGCTTCTGGCTACAGGATCTACCGACAGTGAGTTGCGATTTCGTTTGGGTTTTTTCGACCTCTCACTGCAAGGTGTGCTTGGTACAATAACTACACGGCAATCATTTAAGGGGCAAGGCGAAAAACGCGGTCGTATACTTACGCAGGTGGATTGTTTTGCAAACTAATCGATACTTTAGTTACTCGGACAAAAAAATATATTTGTGAGAAAATATTTTTTGTAACATACTGCATTTTCAGTTCACCAAATGCACTTTTCGAAATAATAAAAATGGGTAGTGCGTAATATCTCTTTTGTTCCCAAACGACTAGGCCTGTATTGGCCTATCCATATTATAATCATTCGTATAATAATGATTTCAAGATAGGATATTCATGTTTGTTTTTTTTCTTTAAATTGATAGAACCCATTAATCCGCTAGATTCAGGCAATTTCCGTTAAGTGCCTTGCACAAGGACACAACCAACTAGCTATAACGACCAGTTTCGTACCTGCAAACTTTCGGTTGAAAGGTGTCGCACTAAACCACCAGACTAACCGGTCGGAAGATATACCACGTCCTTATCCTGCATTTTTAACGAAAAATTGCTCTACCTTGTACCATATTGGAACAAAAATCTTATCTGGAAAATATTCGTCTGAATAAGAGACTGTTAGATCCATTTTCATAAACAGTTATAGGATGTAGCACTTTTAACCTTTAATTTTTTTTATTTATTTTATTTTTTATCGGGCTCACGCCTAATGGGATCGTCACCAAGTTTTTGTACAAATTTAGGTCTTATATGTAGCGGTCGCGTTAATCATTTGGCCACATAACAGTACAACATTGCTTTTCTTTCTTGGAAAAATATATGAAGTTCCACCGATTAAATGGATCTCTATGCTCGTCCGGTTTCGATGAGTGGTACCCCTTAGTCATCGGGTGTTTAAGGTAATGTTTTGCTGTGTAACAATGGTGGAGATTCACAAATTTTTAGTACGGTTAAAAGCAGCACGTGCTAGGCTGCGCGCCGATATTCTTGTTTTCGTTTTTTTTCTTTTTTCACTCTGGTCCACGCTTTCGGGCCACACCTTCTCCTAAAGCTGGCTCCCCCTCAGTACTGGTCGCGCTTTACCGCACACTCTTTTTCAGGGCTTTAGATTGTTTTTGGCTTAATTAAATTTTGTTTGCTTAGTATTTTTATTTTGCTTAGGTTTTAAGTTAGTGTCCGCTATATTTATTAAATGATATCCTTTTTTAATGACGTATTTTAACGACTGTTCGTTTTGCCGTATATTTACGTATTTATATTTATTTATTTTATTAAGTCAATATACTCATGAGGAATGTGAAATCATGCAACGGTTTTTATCAAAGATAATTCTTTAATATAAAATAAGTAGACCTACAAGACGGCCATTATGCTAAAGATTCTAAAAAACTAAAACGTTCATTAAACGTTCTTGAATTGCGACTACAATATATCATAACAGCCTATTCAAAAAAAAGTATTTAAACATGTCCTATTAAAAAAAACTATGTAGACAACAAAGGCCAGTGGGATAAAATATAACAGTCCTTTTAACAGTGGAATTTAGTTGTCAAATTATTGCGGTGAATGGCATTTGTGGATACGATGCTGTTTGTCCCAAAGGGACATTATGCTCCGATGGGTCGGTCTTGAAAGAAAGATGTCGATTCCCAAGGTCGTGCGACTCCTATCCTGTTCGAGTTCACCGTCTCACGCGCCCAGGTTTTGCCGTAGCGAAATTTCTGACCTGGGTGGATAAAACGAAGTTATGTACAAGATAAGGATGGTACAAAATGCAGTGTATATCGTTTTAGATTGAACGTCTGAATTGTAAGTTTGGTGGTCCAGAAACCAGACGGTGGGTGCGAGGTTAATTGACTATTCAGTATAAATTTGACTATTCAGCATAAAAAGTCAGTATAATACCTCCCCTTGAATTTCCCATTTTTTACATATTTTTTTTTCTATTAGTTTAAGCAATATCATACCTGGGACATATCCAGAGTAATTGGGCATCAGACCGGTTTGAATGTGGTAGATTTTTTGGGCTGGCAGTCGTGACCCTAGCGCCTCCCTGCGGTATCTATCCACGTCTTGGTTGTCATGCCAGACACCCTGGGCCGGGTCCGGGGTGAACCAGCGATACATGTCCCTACACCACGGCGTCATTTGGCGGAAGTTGAGCGTAATCAACTGGAATAAAAATGCAGCCGGTTACCACAGGTGAGTAAGAGCGTTGTTTCGATCAATGATTAGTAGGTTGTATTCTGGGTACGGTCGTGTGGCCGAATGGTTAACGCGACCGATACATACCTACTCCTATCCAAAACGGTCTTAGTGACCAGGCCACCTTGGGTTCGGAGCCTTGGTTCGGTAAAACGGCTGTGTCCGTGGATGGGTTTTCTAGCGGAATTAGCATAAACCCAGTGATTTAATAGGTTTTACCATAAAAATAAACGTTTAATCGGTCTAATACATTGCAATAACTCTAGTAATGCGAGGGTGGGCACCTGATGAGTACTTGTGTGAGAAATATTCCTTATGAATAGGCAAGGTAATCTGATGAATGCCAGTGTGATAACTGTCCATCGTTTTTCTATTTAATGGTGTATTGCATAAGGCAGTCATCCGGCTATATGAACATTACACATTCACTCTACTTTGCTCCTTTTTTGATAACATTGTGAATACCCCAAGTGTTACGATATTTCATGTTTATCCCCGTGAATAAAAACGCAAGGGGCGCCATTACACAATTAATCGTGAGATTACCTCGCGACCACCATCAGGCTACCAGAGTTTTGCAGTGTGTTGTGTATGATAGACACGTTCTTTCAATTTGCTAGATCATATCATTCCACGGGGTTCAGGCAAGGTCAAGTGCCTTGCCCAACGACACAACAAATTAGCGACCAGTTTTCTTCAACATTCGACCAAAAGGCGAATAATCCCTTAAACTAATCGCTTGGATGCGTTGATCCCAAGAGCAAGACCCAAGTCTTGTCCCATCTGACCAACTGTCCACCCCATGGTCATTCTCCTGCCAGGGTTCCGATATCAGACCACTTTGATTTATCCGACAGATCATTCTAATGGTTAAGTGTGTCGCCTTTTAGCCGAAAGGTTGCAGGAGCGAAACTGGTAGCTGATGGCTAGTCGGTTGTGTCCTTGGGCAAGGCACTTAACCGACATTGCCTGTACCCAGCGACCTACTGGGTTCTGATAAATTAAAGGAACGTGTGAATCATACACAACACACTGCAATAACTACAATAACCCGACGGTGGGCGCGAGGTGATCTAACGATCGCCCGTGTGTTAACCCCCTTGGTTTTCCCATTCACTGGAAATTGCATATCGAAACTTTTACGTTCGTATTTTACTCACAAAGTGCTGACTCGCGATTACCTTTTTGGTCTTGTTTATCGGTGGCATTGTTTTGTACCCCGGTGGGGCGGTCCGGGCGCGTGGGGACCTTGGGGAGGAATCGTTCGAGGATACGGAGTCCCGGGGGCTGGGTTTCGGCAGCGCGGTGACAGGTCGGCTGGTGAGATCCCTCATTCCAGGGTAAGTGTATCTGTTGAGTGAATGGGTCAGTTTTTAGGTGGAAAAATTCCTAGTGATATATTTAAACGAAATTATAGCGGTAAGTGTATCTGTAAAATGAATGGGTCATTTTTGGGTGGGGAAATTCCCTATGATATGTTTAAAAGAAACTACAGTGTTAACTCTTTCCCTCCCAACTCGCCATATATGGCGAGTTGGTGGGAAAACATGGTATCCCGTCTGTCCATAAATGGATACAAATCTAAAAAACGATTTCTCCGCAATGCGTAATGGTAGAGACCTCAGCTATGGCTCATTCGATCAAGGAAACCCTATATTTTATTCTCTGTGATTATCGTGGAGAAATATTAAAAATGCGAGGAGTGATAGCCTTTCTTTTTCAAGGCTTCGCCTCTTATTTCTATCGATTTTACACGAATTTACACGTGACTAACTCAGCCAATAGGAGTCGTGTTAACTTGCAAAGAAGCTCTTTTTGTCAAGCAAGTCTTTCTTTACATTCTCTGTGAATTTCGTGCCGTTGAGAAAAAAAGGAGAGCGTTGGTGACGTTTTCGCAGCAGGCGTTTATGCTTCGTGTTCACCAAAGCATGAATCCAGCTGGGCCTGCTGAGCGCACGATAAAGAAAAAGGCGGCGAGACTAGCTAGTTCGGTGTGCCCTGCTTTGAAGAATATTGGATATAGTATTTGCGTTTGTTTGGTTTTGTATGCCCTTTTTACACTTCCTTCACTGTTCTTTTTTATACTTTTTACTATTTTAGTTCTACAAAACTAAAAACTTCAATGCGTTTTGGTTCAAGTTTTCATAATATAGTCAGAAAACGGGAAATTTCAATTACAAATAGTAAAAAAACTACTGAAGATAGAAATACAGTTCGAATTTTCCTGAGTACAAAAACTATTAGACAATCTACATTCAAATTTTTATATCATTTGGGCATTCCAATAATAAGTGAGTATTTCGTTTGTCAGTGCACCTCAAATTTTTCAAAGTCGAGCAGAATTTTCTTTGCATAAAAAGTGGTGTTCACTAAAGTTTACATAATATATTCTTTATTAGAGGTAGATTTTAGATGTGCAGTTTTTTTAAAAGAGGGATAAATTATCTTTCCAACCATACTAAATATTAAATCATAGCATAAACTTTAGAAAAACTGTGCTAATTTGAAAATGACTAAAAATTGTAAAAAACACTGCGGGACAGCATGTTTGAATTAATGCATTTGGCCGGGAGTGAAAGAGTTAAGTGACTGTCGTTTTGCCGTTTTTTCCGGTTTTCCAATTTTTTTTCAAAGGTCCTGCTTCGTGTTTTCCTCGTGGAAATATAAAATAAACTAACCTAAACTAAGTGTATCTGTACAATGAATGGGTCAGTTTTCAGGTGGGGGAAATCCCCAGTGATATATTTATGCAAGGTAGAACAATTGTGTGCTGGGGAAATTGTCACCCTAATCGTAGATACCTCACACCCACGGTCCAATTACCATGACTATGTGTATTAGACTATGCCGTTCTCGATATATTTGTGTACCACCGGATTCTATTGGTTTGGGTTTTTGGATCAAAGTGCCTTGCCCACTGACACTTGCATGTATATTAAGCATCCAGGATAAAGATTTAACCAGCCACCTGTCTAGTTTGGACTTTTTTACCGGGCTTAGTTTCGAAGCCCTAATGTCTAGTTTGGTCTTCTGTATTTATCCCCAAGAATACACGGTCGAACTCATCACATGGCAAGGTCATTTCGACTAGTTTGTAACCCTTCGGCTGAAAGGCAATGCACTAACACACCAAGCTGTTCAGCTGGATTACATTATAGTATCTAAATTGATTAACTCTTTGGTATAATTAAGTGAAGCCTTAAATCTTTATTTTCAGCATACTGCGTGGAAACTTTTATATTCCGCCGGTGGACCCGACACTAGTGAGCTGGTCCAGAAATGTTTGATGAGATATTAAATCAACCACAACCCGATTAAGTGTTCGGTAAACAACGTTTTCCATACCGAATTACAGGACCAACTAAAAAGTTTTTGAAATATACCGCATTGCAATGGCTTCGTTTAACAGGCTTAGTTACGTCATATTTGCAATTAAATCGAATATTCAGGTGTCTTGCTTAAAGTTAAATATCAAATTTAAATATAAAATCGATTTTTCAAGTGTGTTGTTTATGGTGGAACATTGCTACAGTTTTTGCTTAATCCAGTAATTCATTGGTTTAAGAACTGTGCGTTGGGTAATTTTCCAATAGCACAACTGAACACTTCTCGGTTGGTTTCAATCCCACAACGGCAACCCAGTGATCTAACCGGGGCAATGAAGGAAGTTTAGATAGCGCAATTAAAGTATGGTGGACAATTAAGTTCAAATATTACTATTTAAGGTTTAGGCACTACTCAAAAGCACAGTTTTATAATTGAGGCAAAAATTAAATAAAGTAGGCCTAGTATACTGTTATAATATAGCCATAGTAATCATATATTTCCTACTGTTGCAGTTATGTTACAAGTTAACTCTTTTGTATTTATTTTTTTTACAGAGATGTACCAAACTAGATAAATTTTGTTATTTTATTGCCTCCTGTTTTGCTGGAAATCCTTGCCACAGTTTTTTGTGAATTGAATTGCCGATAAAATTGGCTGCGGATAAAATTGGTCCCAAAAACAGTCGAAAATTGCGTCTTAGTTTAAAAAAATAACACATAACGATTGACCGCACTCCGCCAATTTTGCTACTTCATAAGCCATTGTGAAGATGGTCTACCGATGCTACTGGAGAGAATTCATCCGATTCATACGATTCATCCGCGCTCCTTGAAGATCCTGTTTGTTGCTTTTGCGTTTTAATCCGAGGGATTAACATCGCTTTGTTTTCTTGGCCACTTTTCCGTTTAATGGACTGTTTTAAGGCAAACTTTTGTTCGGCAAAGCACTCAACACACGTAGAGAGTTTGCCCAGGATTAACTCGCGGCCTTCGAGTGTTATTTGGCAACGTGAATAGCGTGGAAGTGATTGACGGCTCGATTAACGCGAAACGCCTTTTGAAAGGTTAAGGATTAATTAATTGAATTCCTGCGCTAATATTGCTTCATACTTCAATAAATTAAATACAATTTCCTCTTTCTTGCAATTCTAATCGTAGTGTAAAACCAGTGGTTTAATAGTAAACTAAAAATGTTGCACTGCTTTTAGGGCAAAACCAAAAGCGGGAAAAGTGCAAAAGAGGAAAGAGGGAATGAGAGAAACTGCTCACCACAACTTTTATATTAATTTTAACCCTTTCCTAAACACAACTCAACTCCAGAACTAAACATAACTTTAACCCTATGTTTTTACTTAACTCTAAAGCGCTAATGTTCATTTTAGTGTGCAGTTTTCCTCCTTCCCGCTTTCCTCCTTTTAGTTTTGCCCCTGCTAGCAATATATTTGCCATATATTTGCTTGGGTAAGCCGAATGTGGGCACAAGGGGACTAACCCGTAACGCTTACGGTGTTTCGCCAATTAGTATCTTATACCATGTTTATCAGTCAATTAATCAGTAAACACGACTGTCATTTAACCAGTAGTCGTTGTTATCTTGGCGTGTTAAAATTTCTTATAAATGTGTGTAATAGTTAATGGCCGTGCTACGAAAATAAAAAAAAGCTAAATCAGCACTGGACAATGCTGCAGAAAAAAACAATTGCTGTTAAAACTGCAATAATAACTCGACGGTGGGCGCGAGGTCATCTGACCATTGTCCGTGTGTTAACCCCCTTGGTTTTCCCATTCACGGGAATAAACATGAATATCCTATCCTAAGAGGTTTTTTGAACTTCAGCACTAATTGATTTTTTATAAAAAAAGACTGACAAAGACAAACTAGTTTACTTTAAAAAAGGTTTTAATATTTTTACTTAAAATAATTAGTTGAAGCAGTTGCATATTTGTAAACAAATTTAGTCAAACTTGCCTTCCGTCTTTACTTTTGTATAACGGGTTGGTGGTAACATGAATGCTTTGTGATGAGTACGGGTGTCCCGGCGTATCGTAGGTCGGCATGTTTGCAAATCAAATCAACCTATGTCCTTGCTTATGCTCTACAAGTTTACAGTATACCTTCAGCTTTGTCTAATCCGACTTGTCGAGTTTGATGCTGCTACCAGCTCGCCGCTATAACCTCTATGTCCGACAAGAGTCCCGTCTGTGCTTTGATAATTGGAGTCTGTTGACTAAACAGATCCTCTACGCGGCCGCTGGTTCTAGGACAATGAGCGACTCGCGCCCTTTGTTCGGGTTCGAAACAACGACGCTAGAACGTGTTTCTCGGTTCACGTTCATTCAGCGTAAATGCGGAGTTGGTTTGAAGCTACAGGTATGCACGGCTTTCAAGCAAGCGCGACAATGGCCACAGTATATTACAAAGTTGTCCGACATCAAAACTCAGGCTGTTTATTATTACTTCTTGTTCTACATTGACAGGGAAGCCTTAGAAGTGGTCGGTAACCCGGGAGATATGTCGGCGGTGGATCGTGTTACGCGCTCTCTCGCCACCATGCGGTTGGTGTCCGGTGTCAAATGTTTGGAATGATGTAACAAAATAGGACAATGGAGTCGTTATCTACCCCACCGTATGTTATAAGTCTTTACATTTCGCACCGAAGAGGAACAGCTGTCACTAATGCACGCTGTTAGGCTCTAACACAAGGGGGTTCTTAACCTTTTTTATAATCGTGGCCGAAATTTGTTTCTAGAATATTCCGTGGGTAACTCTTTAAAATTATTAAGTATAGGCTCTCTAAAATAGAAAATGCAGATACACGAAATTATAAGAATATTAAATAGTCCTGCTAACGCCCTCTAAGAAAGTTTTTTTTTATGTTATAAAGTAGAGGAAACGCCATACCAGTTTCTTTTATTTCAGCTTCAATCAAAACTAGAGACACACAAGTGTACTGTTAAATTATTTAACGAATGAAACTTTTAAGATTTTACCAACTTTATAATAATAACCATCTCCAAATGCTCCTATGGCCAACAAGTGGGCGATGGCCAAGCGGTTAAGAACCTGTTCTAACATATACAGCTTAGAAGGTGTGTTAACATCTCATTTCTCTGTCGGAAGGTGGCGAGTTCGATCAATGTAACAACTAGTTGGTGGTGTCCTTGGTCGACACACGTTATTTAAACCATTAATAATTAAGTAAAATCTAAAATCAACATTCTAGCATACACAAGACACTACCAATGGCCCATTTTCACCGGACAAACCCCGTTACATTACCACACACTTTTCTTCGAAGCTAAGTGTAATTTTTTATAAATATTTATTTTATTAATTTTTTATTTGGGTTTAGCGGCCACGTCTACTTATACCGAAACTTGATAATTTATTGGTTTTTAGACGTGTTCTAACGACTGTCGTTTTCCCTTTTCCAAATTTGTATCAAAGGTCCTGCCCTTCGTGTTTTCATCGTGGAAACAAAAAAATAAACTAAACATGCTCTAACACCATCAAATTGCATTAAGCGGGGTCTCCACACACACACGTTTGGTATGTTTCATAACCTCAGCCCCTGTGCGCTCTTTATTAAGAAGGGAACGCCTGTTCGCTGACTCGCGATTGTATATGGTGGTTGGACCCGGCCCAACACGATTTTTACCATACTAACAATTCGATGTAAACAAGGGAATCGTCTTATCCTGTTCGTATGTCGTAATTTGATTGTCCTTTTTTAAAACTGGGGGCAAAAGATGAATACACTAAACTAAACTTTAATCGCGTTTTATACAAGCCACTTGTACAAGCAAGCGTTAAAATGATAAGGCGTGTCGTACATGCAAACGAAAGGTGGTGGGTTTAAATTGGCCATCATCTATACCTCGGTGAACAGTCTATCAATAGTGTAAACACAACAGCTTTAGTTTTATTTATTTAAACAGTACGTTTTTTTCTCAAGGGCACAATCCATAAGCTTACTGCAGTTTTTTTATTCGGTCAAGTTTCGAATCCATGACTTCACGAAGCCAGTTTATTTTGAGCAATCAGAATAGGATTGGTTGCGATCGGCCGCTTGGTTTTGATATTTAAATAAGCTAATAGAACACCTAATCTAGTGGTGGCAAAACGAGGGAAGTTATAGCGCACCTCTTAAGGGAGAAAAGCAGGAAAATTGCTCACCAAAACTATGAAAATTTATTTTAACCCTTCCCTAAACACTAATCTCAACCCCAGAACTAACCCTAACTATAACCCCATGTTTAAAACTAATTCTAATGCCACAATATTCATTTTAGTGTGTAGTTTCCCTCCTTCCCGCCTTCTCGCTTTTCCCCGATGTTACATTACAGAATCCATACAGCAAGTCATTAAGAAACGTTTATTCCATCGTAAAATATACAAACAATATACAACAATTACGACACGTAATCATAGCTAGAAAACTATTCATCGACGAGGCCGTCTGTACAATCGGTTCATTATAAATATGGAAGCGCGGTAGCGTGCAGTGGACGCTGGAATCAGGATTTTTTGGAGTTGATCGTTTGATACATTGTGTCACGGTAGGATGGGTGTTGGGAGGTTCTTTAAGGTCATTTTTTGCGGTCGATTTTGCTACGGTTTTTGTTACAGCACAGTGCTCTAAGGCTCGCGTTGTGTTTCGGTGAGGGTTGCCGGGGTTCGAGCACCAGGTGGCGTGCGTGAGCTGCACCGCCGGGGAGGAAAAAACACGGAATAAATACAAAAATAAAGAAGGCAGCAAACGCCTTTGTTATATAGAGCCGCGGTGGATTTCCGAATAACATGATTTAAGCATCGATGTTGATCACGCCGTGAGACGGCAGTCATGTGAGCGGTTTAGGACATGAAGCCCGTGAATTCGTTCGGGCCGTTCCCGCCCGGGTCCTTGGTCTCAAATCGCTT
Organism: Ciona savignyi; assembly: GCA_000149265.1. Classification (NCBI taxonomy): domain Eukaryota; kingdom Metazoa; phylum Chordata; class Ascidiacea; order Phlebobranchia; family Cionidae; genus Ciona; species Ciona savignyi. The sequence goes on from CH003398.1 coordinate 278,272, forward strand.
CGCCTCTTGCTGCATGCTTTCTTTGATCTTTAAAATGGCCGCTGACTCGTTTTGTTCCTGTAGCGGGGGTAGAGAGCCAAGCGGAGTTAGTCGGTTAGTCACAAGAGGGCAGGCGAGACATGGAAAATTAGGAGGCCGTGTTAGAACGGATCAACCATGCGGTGAGTTCACATTAACGTTAAGCTTGTACGAAAGCCGGGGCAAAGGCGTAGGAATTTATATTAGCGTTATTAGAATGGAGGAACTTTCCAGAACGTCGTGTAATTTCGGCTTGATGCTATTTGCCCCGACTGTCCTACAACTCCATGCAGTACGATGGTAACAGTAAGGCGTCCATGACACCATTTGTGCAGGGCGAGCCCTTGTATAAACTAATTCAGGTATTTGTGTTATTTCATGCGCGAAAATCGGTTATTTTAAAGGGGAAGGGACCCTGGCATAACGGACCAGCCGAGCTCAGTTGGAATTTTATTCGAACACATGTTGACGAAATATCGGTATGTACAAATATTTTGCTGACAAATGGCGACGCTCGGCGCAGGACCTGGCAATCTCGCCCGAATTCCGACACTATATTCCCGCGTGCTACCGTCCTAACGAGTCGTGCTCAGAACGTGCCCATTGTCGGGTTGGTACTCACGTCCGGGAAAGACGACACCATGTTAAATGAATCTCCGTCGCCATCTTGCGGCGTGTGCGGAGTGCCGCCCGGTCCGCCAGGTGGCCCCATGGGCTGGGGAGCAGGAGGGCCGACGAGACTGTTCATTGGCATGTTGTTGCTTGGTGAGTTCTGCGACAATAATGAACAGGGCAATTAAACTTAAAAAAAGTGTGTTATTTGTGGTATTGTGACTATTAGGCTACCCATGCTCAAATTCATATTATTTTTATTTTTGCTTGGTGAGTTCTGTGTGGACACGGAAGTTAAGTTATAACGCATTGCAACAAACCCATAAAAGCGGCGACGATAAACATGGCAATTAAACTTCTCTCAGTGTGGTATTCTGACGATTACGGTACCCATTCTCAATTTCATATTATTTTTGAAGGTTTAAAATCCCAACTATTACCCTCAATTTTATTTAAATTAATAAAGATTAAAGAACATCATATTAATTTTTAAAGGTTCTTAAGACTTTACACTGGGTCTATAGACTTGTGTTTTTTTTATATTCTGACTATCAACCGAAAAATGAAAGAAACAAACATATATATGCTCGCCAAGGTACCGGGGAAAATTAAAAGTCATAAGGGAAAGCGGGAAGGAGGGAAACTGCACGCTAAAATGAAGAATATGACATTAGAGTTAGTTTTAAACATGGGGTTCAAGATTAGTGTTTAGGGCAGGGTTAAAATCAGTTTCAGTAATTTAAGTGAGCAGTTTTCCTCTTTTCCTTCTTTTAGTGTTGCCCCCAAGGCAACGGTATCCTAAACCCGAGAAACTTTTTTCGACTTAAAATAACTTCGTCTATAAGCGCATTGGCAAGTCACCAAGTAAGTCGACCTACCTTCGGCAAGCCTTCCAGCATCGCGTTTTCCTGTGCAGAGCCGTTCATTCCGTTGAGATTAGGGGGGAGGTTGGGGGTGGAGACAGCAAGACCGGCAGACATTGGTATCGAGGTGGGAGGCATGTTCCCTTCTTGCACCATGGAGAACTGAATACAAAGGGGGTTAGTTCTACATGTGTGTTGTGCTACGTCGGGTAGATCGGCGTTTAAGCATGTGGATGTTTCAATAAACGGCGCGGGGATAATTTCTAGGGGCAGATAGCATTTCTGGTTTGTATGGGCATTTATAGGTGAATAGTTTTATTATTTCGATGGACGGTGGGCGATAAGTTTTAATATTTATAGTTGAGCCTTACATTAATAGTGCCTACTGTGTGCACCCGAGATACTTTTCCTGTTTGAGGTAAGTCTTTCTTTTTCTTAACAAGCCGACATTTTCTTTCAACTATCGCCAGGTTAACAAAGAAATACAGCGGTCGAAAGACGGGATATGTACCGGTCGATTAATAGTCTGCTGTGTACTTGTAACTAAGTGGACATCGCATAAACCCAGTGAGTTAATGGGAACTAAAAACTGTGGAAATATCTTTACCAAATACGACGCACTGTAATAGCTTCGGTAGCCCGACGGTGAGCGAGATGTTATCTGTCGATTACACGACCTTTTTGCACAAAGGATAAAATGACCGTCTCACAAAGCGCTTTGTCGTTGGGCAAGGCACTTAGCGGACAACGCTTAAAACCCAATGGATTAATGGGTTATACTATTATTTAGGAAACGTCTAAATCACGTGAAACTTACCGAATCCCCTACGTGCAATGTGGAAATTAAACCACTCGGGGTAGTATACCTAGGATGTGGGTGCTGGCAGAGACGCCCTTCGCAGGCATCTCTCCACAGCGTGCAAGCCACGTCGGGAGGGGTGGTTTCTATTGTTTAAGGTAACCCGAAAACCTATATTCACGCCCTCCAGTGGTGAGACTGGAGACAGCGCTGGCTAACCGCACTACTACAGAGTAATACGATACTCGCAGCTCAGACCTAGCCTTTCGAATTCACACATTGGTAAAGTAATGTAAGAGTTGGTATATGTACCGTACAGCGCATTACTCACCGGTGGCATTGGATGATGAGACATCGGCTTCCCCATGTGGTATTCTGCTGAATTCAATGGATCTGCGGAATAACGCGAGGTGGCGCTTGTTAGAGGGTTGTCGGGTGTGGGAATGAAAACCAACGGAAACGCGTGGTTCTCGGAAAGTGTAAAATCCTCCGTACACATTAACACGGTTAAGAAGACTTTCTCTCGTTTTTAAATATATTGCACGGTTTGTAAGACAAAACAAAAAGTCAATAAAATATATTTTGTTTTGAGATGTCTTAGAATGATTCTTTATTTCAAATTTCTTTATTTAATTATTTTATAATGATAAAGAAATGGCAACATTTCAAAAAATAAAGTGTTTGGCTTTATATTCTCTTTTTAACTAAGCGTACGGAGGATTCACGACGTTTCCGTAGTTTAATTATTAGCAATTCAAAGTGCGTGCAATTAGGCTGATGCAGCATATATTCCATGCAGCGTGGTTTAGTATGAACGTCCACTACAGCGGTGCAGTATTGTGCGATTGCACAGGGCATTTATGTGTTAAAATTAGGTTCTCGTTGATTGTTACGGCTTGTGTTACAATTACGACGTGCACATGCATTTTTCGCGGGGCTGGGAATCACCTGAGTTCTTGGGGTCGTGGGGAAAGCGGTGGGGGCCGGGATGAGGGTGCATGTGGGGTGCTCGGGGGCCTATTAAAGCAAGCGTGATACAAAGGACGGTGTGATGGGAATATGAGACGCACTAAATTAGCGTGTGTATACGCGTCTGTATGCGTATATCGGTCCAAATACGCGTGTAAACGCGCAAACGCGTATAAGTACGCATGCAAACGCGCAAACGCGTATAAATACGCATGTAAATGCGCAAACGAGTATAAATACGCATGTAAATGCGCAAACGCGTATAAATACGCATGTAAATGCGCAAACGCATCCAAATACGTATGTAAATGCGCAAACGCATCCAAATACGCATGTAAACGCGTCCAAATACGCGTGTTTGCGCGGGGTCTACTTATACATCGCCAATGTCTTATTCCAGACGCAACATTCCAATACTCACCCTGGGGACTTCGCATGGGGGTACCAGGTGGACCGCCAGTGGGGGGACCCTGGAATAAACAAGACACGTCACTTCCGACCGAGTTGGTACGAACTTAACGGTTCAACGAATTAGGCCAAAACAGCGCGATTAATTTAATTCGCGTGAACCTGACACATAGCTTAAGTTCTTAGTATCTATTCTTTAGACCAAGGGATGGGCAACTTATCTAGTCGGCGGGCCAGATGTGGGAAAATGTAGTTCTTGTTGAGCCGGATAGTATTCAATATCACGAATAGTATTCAATATCTTAATTACAGGGTGTGGTTACATACAGTCTGCGGGCTGGTCAAAATCCCTTTCCCGGCCTGCGGGTTATATATTGCCCGTGTCTGAACTAGACCAATTACATAAACACTATGTTTTCAAAACATGCACTTACCGAGTGACCTGACGGGTTCGGCCACCGCCCGTGCCTGTAATTAAGAAAAGTGTTGACGGCATATTCAAATACACATTTAGAAGCAAAAAAATGTACAAAGCCCGTTAGCTATATTAACAGTAAAGAGCAACAAAGTTTAGTTTAAACTTACGCTTTTCCGCAATAAAGCTATCTATTTTTAAAGCATTTAGTGTTGTTTATAATACCTTACCTTTAAAACCAAAAACTAATAGAAATTAGTCTTGAGTACTATAATCGGGTCCAGTTAAACAGTTTCGGGGAAATATGGTAGAGTCTAAATCCTAGTAACCCGACGATGGGCGTGAGGTGATCTGACGATTGCCCGTGTGTTAACCCCCTTGGTTTTCCCATTCACGGGGATAAACATGAATACCCTATCATATCTTATTCCAATCTTCTTCATTGTTTTAGATTGGAAGTACTTACATTGATATTGGCATCCCACCATGACCTGGTACGCTGTTCACTGGCATCCTCATACCGGGGTATGGCTGGAATAGAGGGGCTTAATGTAAGTGGTGGTCTATGTGGAGAGGGGTTATGAGGGTTTTGTGTGGGGGTTCTAAGTTTTTTTATTGTAGAAAGTGGGGGCTTTTCTGTGGGGTTGTTATATGGGTGTTGGGGGTGTTTTTAAGGATTTTTTAGGTTGCGGTGTTATACCGGTGATTTGTAGAGTCGATAGTTGAAACAAAAAAATAGTAAGGTTTACCGGCTAGGGGTAAAGGTTGGGGTCAAATAGGGGTAGGAATTCCACTAAGAATTAACGGTCAACAATCGTGCTACGGGGCAGAACTTTTGATAAAAAATGTGTTTTACAAATTTGGACATGAGCGATTTTCAAGCGTGGATTTATTGTAGTAATCGCGGATTTACTGATTAAAATGATTTACGTCGTGCAGATACAGTAGTACACAATTCCGTAAAGAAGCCAAAATACTTCACATTTTCTCACCTGTTGAAACTGCTCGCCGTACGGATTCATAGCGCCGTGGGGAATCCCCCGAGGGTGGCCCATCCGCGACATGCTGATCATTTGACCTGGAAGATTCGGACGAGTTAGTTCGGATGATTCGGACGAGTTAGTTCGGATGATTCGGACGAGTTAGTTCGGATGATTCGGACGAGTTATTTCGGATGATTCGGACGAGTTATTTCGGATGATTCGGACGAGTTATTTCGGATGATTCGGACGAGTTATTTCGGATGATTCGGACGAGTTATTTCGGATGATTCGGACGAGTTATTTCGGATGATTCGGACGAATTATTTCGGATGATTCGGACGAGTTAGTTCGGATGATTTATTTCGGACGAGTCGGACGAGTTAGCTTACAGCTGATTGCTACGGTAAACGTTGCATGTTGTGGTTCTAAGTCGGAAATTGCGAGCACAAATGCCGTGTTGATTTTTAGCATATGTTTGTAGTGTTTTGTATTTTTGCTTTGAGTGTTGAATGTTTTTAGCAGACCACAGGTTAGATTTTCTAAGAGCTATTCGTCTTTTTAGTGACTTCATTTAGAAGACTTATCCGCAGTTTTTCTTCCTGTAACTTGAGGCCAAAAAAGTATGGACGCATGAATTGAGTTTAAATCATTAAATACAATACCATTCAGTTGGACATTTGAAAGGCTACTTAGTAAAAGAAGTCTGAAAACGAAGTATTGTTTTATTTGGGTAACGTACGCTGTTTTTATGGTGAGCTTTGGTATAAATTTCTTGGATAAGTGGTGTGTGCATTAGAACTGTCTAACATGGGTCATTAACCGGTGAAACCTACGTGTTTTACGCGGATTAGGGGTGAGGCGCAACACGATCTGAACATGGCCGCTGAGTTAGAAGCGGTGCCCACTTCACAGGGCTTCGGTCGCCACAACAGCAGTAAAGTTGCAGAGACACGAGACAGCCTTGCATTATCGCTAAGTAGCTGCACGCCGTGGCTGGCTTAAGCGCGCAATAAATGCTATTAGGCTAATGGAACTTCAAGGCAACGGTTGGACCCGGTGTGACATAACGACAGGAGGTGGGAACAACGAAACCTCGCAGTGTGGTGTGAATGGCGTTTCGACGAGGGTCGTTATTTTAACGCTAAAAAACAACAGCGAACTTTTTACTGTAGCATTGGTGCGAAGGGTTGTACGTTAGGCGATGCTGAAAGCTAATTTCTGATCTAGACAAACAGTAGTTTTGGAACGTAAGAAAGTGGAATTAAACAGCGACCTTTCCTGCAGCATTGGTGCGAAGGGTTGGGCGATGCTGAAAGATAATTTCTGATCTAGATAAACAATAGTTTCGGTACGTAATGTGGAATTGAATTAGTTTAAAGCGTTTTGGTCTGAAAAGTAAAATTTCGGACTTTCCCATTGCGAAATCGACCACGGTAATCGCTTAAAACGTCACCGGATCAGATTAACGGGTTTATTTGCGAGGCTGTGGCAATGTGGCCTTGCAAATCAATCACAAACGTTTACTTGGGCAGCAATAAACTGTGTTTAATGTTAAGCAAACACGGTCGAGCGATTTATCGTGTCATTAGGGCCCACGGGCCGCTCGTAATCACCGGCAAAATCGTGGTGGACGACGGTTTAATAGCGCGATAATAGGCTTTGCGTTGATACGGCAGATAAGAATGTCGTTGTTGTTATGTCGGGAAACAAACAGAAGTCGTCAATAGCGCAACAGGCAAGCAAAGGCTATACTGAGGAAAGGAGAGAAAGAAGTGATCTTCACACTAAGATAAAGATTATGGCGTTAGTGTTAAGACTTAAGGCTAGGGTTAGTTCTGGGGTTAAGATTAGTGTTCGGGACAGGTTAGATTCGGTTTCAGTATTAGTGAGTAGTTTTCCTACTTATTTTCTAACAGTTTTGCCCGTTTGCTGCTGGTTGGGCGGGGGAAACTAAAAGGGAAAGAGGAAAGGAGGGAAACCGCAAACCCAAATGAAGAAGATTATAACATTAAGGTTATTATAAGGGCTGGGGTTAGAGTTATTAGAATAAGTTTACATAGTTCAAGTGAGTAGTTTCCTTCTTTCCCTCCTTTTAGTGTTGCCAGTTGTGCCGAGCTGCGTGCTGCTGATCGTGTAGTTTGGCAAAGAGTCGCGCACAATTTACTTTTTAATTTGTTAATTTTTTGAATTTGAACTCAACAGTAGTAAATGAAACAAATCACAGTACAGTAGGTAAAGACGAAATCGTTTTTTTGGTTTTGTTTTTGTATTTATAGGCCGATATCTAAGGAAATATGTAATTAGCAAGGTTAGTGTTTAGAAGCTGTTAATTATTGCTAGGTTTAAGTGCCAGATTTTCTCTATTTTTTTATAATATTCCCCCGTTTTCTAATTCTGTCCCGAGTTTATGCTATTCTTAACAAACATGCACTTGCATGTGAATTAGCACATTTATTAAGTTTTTCAATACTGGGTTGCTATACTAAAGTACGGTACTGCATCAAAGCCATATTATACTGTACATGGTGCAGTGTCGTTCAAAAAGCAGGGAAATTATATTCTAGCGGCTGTAATCTTTGGCTGCGGGGTAAAGTCTTGTCGTATGTGTGTATGCAACACTGTGTTGTATGTCAGGACAGTTTATCGGGTAAATACTGCATACAGTGAGAAAAACCATACATGTAGGGTACGTCAGGGTTATGCAAGCCATTCGATAGTAGCACAAGTCGTTTTTGGTTGTATCTGATATCTTTTAATACGTTCGATGGCGTCTAATGTACAACTTTCTTCTAAGCGATGTCAAGATAATAATACTTTTTCAGGGACATGAAAATTACGGCGAAACACGTAGGTAATATATGTTAAGGTAATAATACTAGGCGATGGTAAGGTAACAATTCTGTAGTAGCACAAGTCCATGTTATGGTGTAATAATACATAGAGCATTCTACACGAGTTTTACACCCGCGTTATATGTACATGGCGTTTGTTTTCAGCATTTTTCTACGTGTTTTCATGTCCTCGCATCAATTAATTATATTCCAAACAAAATCTATTTACCGTAGACGTATTAGCAAGGGGTGTGGTGTAACGAATGCATGTCGGCATTACGCTTTTATGTTTGATTAATGGTCGTGGTAATGTAATTAAAGCGTCGTCATCTGCACAACGATAGCTCCTTGTGTAAGTGGACGAAAATGGTCGAATAATTTGATTTGTGCGTCTATTACCGAGAGACATTATTGCGCCACGGGTCCAAACGTAGAGAGGGATTTTGTGCGAGCGTGTAGTGCGAATCAGCACTGCACTAGCAAGGCGAAGGGGACTGTTGTAAACAAATGCTCGGCGACTGTCTGGGAATTCGGTCAAGCATTGTTTAGTGGCGTGAAGCTTGTAAGTTAAAGCATAAACATGAAGCATTAGGATGTGGCATAAGGCATTGGTTTTGTAGCATTAAGGATTGGTTGTAGCATAGAACATTGGTTTTTAGCATAAGGTATTGGTTTGTAGCATAAAGGATTGGTTTGTAGTATAAGGTATTGGTTTGAGCATGAAGCATTGGTTTGTAGTATAAGGTATTGGTTTTAGCATGAAGCATTGGTTTCTAGCATAAGGTATGTGTCTGTAGCCCTAGAGCATTAATTTATAGCATAAAGCTTTGAGTTGGCCATCATCTACAAGCTTTTATACCAAATTTGAAATTAGGCTTCTCAATAAAATAAAAAGATTTCAGCTGTTTCCCTAACCGCTTGTATGCCATTACGCTCATTTTTAACAGCTATATCCCTTAACTACTTAGCCATGTATAGTCCTGCATAAGTAAAACATCAAACGAACTAAATTACATTTTCTGGGGTTCTTTTAAAATAGAAAACTGATTAAAAGACATCATTTGGCAAAGAAATTGAAAATTTAAGAGGTAAGACGATTAAACGTTTTTCTGTTTATCATTTTAATAGCTTCGTCATTGCATTAGCTTTTAAAATATTCATGATTTCCCTACGTTGCGAAATTGCCCTATACTAAATCGCTTAATGTTTAACGAATCAAGATAAGGCGAAATTAACACTCGATTTTATGACTGCGGTTCTAAAACTGGATATTTGAGATTCGTTTTCTAACACCTCGGTAAGAAAGGAACAAATGGCGGGAATTCGGGGCGCACATCGCCGCCGCACTTGGTTCAATTGTCAGGGTGGTATTGTGCTAGCACCGCCGAATTTCGAGGCAATAGTAAGGGAGCGGGAAAACTAATAGGAGGGAAAAAGGGAAATTGCACAGTAAAATATAGATTGGGTTGTTTCTTAGGTTAATGTTAGTATTGGAGGCCGAGTAAGAATTCGTTTTTAAAAGTTTTCAAATTAAGTTTCCCTCTGTTTTTCTTTGCCTCTTTTAGCGTTGTCCGTAGAGAAAGAATGGAAGTAGGAGGGAAAATTCTCATTAAAACTATGGAAACTAATCCTAACCCTGCCCCATTTTGGGGGGGGGGTGTAAACCAAAAAAAAAATTGTGCGTTAAACGCGAGTTAGTGGTCTTATACCAAAACCCTACGTGCAATAGGAAAATTTATCCACTTCAGCTAGTATCTGTACTAGGTGGGTGCTGGCAGACACTCACCACGAGTATCTCCACAGCGTGCAATCCACGTTTTCGGGGGTTTTAATTCCGTTATCCTAAAGTAACCAGACAACTTAACCCCATAGCTAACACGAACTGTAACACCGTCTCTTTTATACGAATATTAATATTCATTTCAATCCTATTAGAGTTCCATTGCTTTAGTTTCCTCCGATTTCGTAATATATCGTTTAGGTTTGATTTTTTTGTAAAGACAGCTGGGAAGCGAGGGCGATAATTTGTCAGCCGCCTTACCCGCCTGTGTATACAACGACTTATAGACGTCCTTAAATGGGTAAGCGCTGTTCGGTAGTGTGTGGTTTGTGCGACACTGATATCCATTTAGATTGGCCTGGTGGTTGTTATCTATCTGCTGATCGCATCACGAGGTTTAGTTCAAGGCGTCGTCGGATATTCTCCACGTGGGGGCGTAAATTTAAGCACTTGTAGGGCATGTAGGGCAAGGCACGCTACGTTTTACTGCATGCACATTATGTTACCAATGGAGTGTTTACATGGCCGTTTTCCGAATTGTGTAGTTATCATTTAAAGTAAGCGTCTGTGGAATGGTAAGTGAGTTTTCATAAATGCGTTGTGTTTGCGGGTTATTTGCTTCGCAAGCAGATGTCGAGTGAAGATAATATGGATCATTAAAAACAGCAGAAAAAAAGGTAGCATAATGTATGGTTGAGTGGCCGAATGGTTAACGCGACGATTTCATATATCAATTCTATAAAAAACGGCTTTGATGACGAGCACATCAGGTGTTCGAAATCTATCAAGGTAAAAAAATGAGCTCGTATTATGCACTGTGGTAGCCACAGTTATTCCATAGTACCACGCAGTAACTCGTACATACCAGTATGCACTATTAGATGACAAGTTACAGGATTAGTTGCTTTTATAAAAAAAAAATTGCATAAATACATTGTATGTTAGGATTTTTTTGAAAAATAGAGATTTGAAAAATCGTCACACAGAGTTCTGTGCACAACCATAACGAGTAAGTGAGAAAACTACCGGGAGCTCAAATAGCAGCACTAGCTTAAACACTTACCCTAGCACAATACTTTTATTGTACCAAGCACTAACCCACACTTTTACCCTAACCCTAAAACTATTAACCACTAGCTCTAATTCTTATCCCAGGACCAAGCAATAACCTTAACTTTATTAACGACTACAAATGCTGTTTTTATCGCAGCGTAATAGAGTGCGGTTGTGGTAAAATATCCCGGCCAGATGGTGGAATGACGAAACTGTGGTCAGTATATCGGGTAAGTGGGTTTATATAAATAGTATGATATTTAAGTCATTATATCGTGCTTGGTATTTGCGTAAAACCAGTATTTAGTACAGCATTATTGGAAATAGTATGGAGTACAGCATTAATAGAGCTGGTATTGAAAACAGTAAAATACCATAAATGGATTGATGTGGTTAGAATACTGGAATTTTATTAATTAAAATTTGATTGGGAAAACTAAAAGGGGGATTGTGGTAAACTGAAGACTAGGGCGTTAGGGTTAGTGTAAGGCTGGAGTTAACTAAGTTTAGTTTTGGGATTTACATCAGTGTTGGGGGGCAGGTTTATAATTATTCGCCATACTTTTAGTGAAGCAACACTAAAGGAAGGAAAATAGGAAAAACTGCTTACTAAAAGCAATAACCCGATTGCCCGACTAAAATTGTACCATAATTTTACCCCGTTTAAGTGTTGCCTTCAAAATGTGGTGATGAGCCGAGTTTAGTAAATTGTCGATTAAAAGGCGGTATTTAACAGGTCGCTTTGCATTGAAAAATTAGAAGAATGTGTTATGGCGGGAGATAACGTTAAAACGCGGTGGTTATATTATATATGTATTTATATATATACACAGCATGATTACACAATACACATACTGAATACCGGAGAGGTAAATTCCATATCAAATAGACACATGCCTAATTAACCGTAAACTTCTCATTGCCACGTTTACATGTTTGGTATTTAAACGTTCGTGCGCATTTCTATGTTTTATTTTTGGTATTTTACTTCTATTTTAACAAAAACTAACGACACAGCATTTCGGTTGAACGAAATATTATTCTGTATTTACGTAAGCAATATTTAGGTTAAAAGTTTAAGCTTTCACAAACTATAAATTTTTTAAATGGGAAAAACAAAAGTGGGTTGCCTTTAAAAAAGCTTTTTAAGGAATACAACTATTTGGTAAGGAAAAAAAAACGTTTTAATAACGAACATGCCATAATACATTCGATGTATTATATTATCTGCGATTAACTTTGTATTTGCGACGTATTTCCTAGCGTTACTACTTTTCAGCAATTCCCTAAAATTGCAGCATTTTAAAACGGATTTGTTTTTATCCAGGGTAATGAAAACGCGCTCTACGACGGAACCTCATGCATTAAGTTGAAGGGTAGACTAAACACGGCACTAAACACAGGCACCAAACAGCAATTCGCGGGATATTAGGTATGTAAGTCGAGATAAATGAGCTATCTCCACTTAGTAGTAACGACTAAGTATATAGTGGAATCTTATAGCGACCAACACTCTTTTCGACTAAAGCTCGTTTTTAATGATCGTCACGTAAAGTCAAAGTTAAAAACAATGATGTAACTGAATTCGACTTTCAATCCTTTCAATACGAAAAAAAAAAATTAGATAATTGGTCAATAATTCAGGCAGTGTTTTTAGCCACGATAATACCATGGTGTGAGGCCATAATTGTTCATATCAAAGCGATTTCGTTGCGTTTTTATGTCCATCCATGTTAAAAAGAAAATTTAAATTGCGTTTATTTCTCCTGTCGTATCACTCTATGCGTCGAAGCAGGTTTTAGTAGCGAGCTGTTCCATTCAGTAGGAACGACGGAGTATTTAGTGGAATCTTTTTACCAAGCGACACTCTATTTCACCAATTCTTATTGATACTTCGTCACGTAAAGTCAAGGTTAAGACCAATAATGTAACTTAATTCGACTTTCAACCCTTTCAACGTTAAAAAAAAATTAGATAGTTGGTCAATAATTTAGGCAACAATTTTTAGCTCAGTACCACGTTAAGAACATGGTGTGAGGCCAGAATTGTACAAATCAAGGCGATTTCGTTGCGTTTTTATATCTATCAAAATTGCGTTTCTTTTGCCTACGGTATTACTTTAACCGTCTGAACATTAAAATTGCGTTTTTTTTCCTACGGTACGGTACCACTTTAAAAGTGTAAACATTAAAATTGTGTTTTTTTCCTACGGAACACTTTAAAAGTGTAAACATTAAAATTGTGTTTTTTTTCCTACGCTACCACTTTAACGGTGTGAACATTAAAATTGCGTTTCATTTTGCTTATGTACCATACCACTCTGTGCGCCGAACCAGGTTTTAGTTTCTTTCCATTCCAGCATGTTTCAAGTCAATCACGCGGAAGTATAGAGGGCAGATTGGTGGCAATTGGTATCCGAAACACGTCGTCGGGCGAGACGGCAACCGGCTGCGTTTCGGTGACGTACGGAAACAAACGTCAAGCAACGCGACAGCATGGAGATGGACGGTATGTCGACCAAGAAGGAATAAAGCATGGTTGGGGACGTTAAGGCAACGAGGATATTTCTTCTAAATGTAAGTCGATGGTAACTACGACTTTCCTACTAAAATCGACTCGAAAATTGAAATTTAAAGCCTTTTCGATTAAACTCGTTTATGCTTTAGCAAAAATGCAAGGTTTTTGTGATAGTCAATTATTTCATAAAGCAATATTAAAATGGCTACTGTGGCGTTTCTAGAAAATAAATCTTTTTTTTTTGACGATTACTAAAAACATTGTCGGATAGGGCGTGTTGAAATTAACAGCTAGTTTAAATTTTCTCAGGGATGTTAGCATAATCGGCAAAAGGGACAGCATTGGAATAGAAGCAACTACCGCTTACCCTAACCTAACCTGCCTATGAGGCTATTCTTAAAGGCTTAACCTATTTTTAATGGCCCCTCTTTTTTAGTTTTTCCACTAAAATGCCTTTGTACCAAGTTCAGATAAAAATAACCATGAATGTAAGGATCTATATTAGAGCAATTTTAGTCCAGTTTTGCCATTTATTAAAAGTGTTATCTACGTATTTAAAAAAATAAAGGCAACTATGTCTAACCCTAACTGGTAGGGCTATAAGGTTTATCTTATCGGCTTAATCATTCAGTGTTCAGTTTAATTGTCTTTCTACCAAGTCAGATAGGCAGAACCATGTAAGTGACTTTTATATGATGAAAAAGTATCATGCATATATACACACATATATAAAAGTATTATTACTTAAAGTTGTACAATTTGTTGTCAGTATTCAGAGACTTTGTTAATTACAGTAGATAAAACAACAAACAGCAATTTTGTATACCTAATCAGCATTTTAAATAGAATAAAATGAGATTTAAACTTTTAATTTGGATTTGCCTTAACAGTGAAGTTAAAATCCAATGTTAGTTGAATTGACTCAAACTAAATTTCCTAAACCTCACAAAATGCATACATTGCTTGTTTTCAGGCTTAACTTTTTCTTTTTCTTTGGCAGTATTTGACGGATTTTTTTTACTTTAAATTGGATTTTTTATTTCTTAAATATAACCCAGAGGATTAATGGGTTCTACCAAATTGAAGGAACGTGTCTATCATACACAACGCACTGTAATAGCTCCGGTAACCCGACGATGGGCGTGAGGTGATCTGGTGATTGCCCGTGTGTTAAACCCCTTGGTTTTCCCATTCAATGGGAATATCCTATCCTCTCTTATTAATTCCCCCAGTGCATGTTAATGACCCTGTTCTTTTTAACAGCAGTGTGATGAGAGCGTTTAAACTAGTATTGATCGGATCACCATGGACGTACTAACGCCAAGTCAAGTCGCGACATACGATCCAGGCGGCCAACCCAGCTTTGCCTAATTCTTCCACTGATCAAGGGCGAAAAGCGAAAATACAAAAGTAAGGGAATTTGTACTTATAACTTAGGTTGGCTCTACACATATACAAGAACGCACGCAGACTCCGATAAGAGCTTGTGACAAGCGGCATGTCACCAGCGAACAATGTGTGTATGAACCTGGTTTTGGAATGTATCCAGACACACAGTTGCAGTGGCGGACGTTAGATTTGTTATTATAAGCTGGCAGCGAGCATTCTTTGTAAAAACAAACAAATGTCTACTAGTGTGAAAACATGCGTAATAATATAGAGTTCCAGACTATATAAACGCTGATAACCAACCCATCCTAAAGGATTTTGAGTTATGGATTGAGCTTTATATTTATCTTCCCAGGTTTTAAATTTCGGGTTTAAGATTTCGCCTTTAAGTAATAACGTCAACTTTTTATGACAATATGTTGACAATGATAATACATAATTGAAATACTGGTACCTTGTCTGGTGTGGTCCATTCCTGGCAACATTGACTGTGGTCCACCAGGTACCTGCATTACAAGTAATGTAAACATTTTTTATTTAATGTGGTAGGATAAGGTAGGGTCTCGGTAGTTTTCCTGCGAAAGTCCGTCCAGCGGTATGAAACAGATCAGGTCTGTCTTTAACCCTTAATTGCATGTATTGTTTAAAAGACATATTTGGTGATTTAATCGTCAAAGGACAAAACCAATCGTGAAACAGCTGGTTTCGATCGCAAAACCTTTCTTCTGACGGTCCATTGCATTACTGCTGAGACAACAAGCAAACTAATTCAGGTGACAAGAGTAACTTACTTGCATTCCAGGACGGGGCGCTCCACTTGGATATCGAGGTGACATGAATGGCTGAAAAGAACATCCACATTAAACAATACGGCAAGGGTAAGTTACTATGATACAGGGGTAGGATATTCTACCCCTGTGTGCAGGGTAATGACCATCACTATAACACAAGTAATTTCCACCCTTGTATTTAATATTTTAATTATAACAGGTATAGGATAGGATATTCATGTTTATCACCGTGAATTGGGAAAAACCAAGGGTTAACACAGATAATCGTCAGATCACCTCGCGGCCACTGTCGGGTTACCGGAGCTATTGCAGTGTGTTGTATATGATAGATATGTTCCTTCAATTTAGTAGAACCCACTAATCCACTTTGTTCAGGTAATGTCCGTTAAGTGCCTTGCCCAAAAAGGCAAAAACACAACTGAATACCTAGCGAACAGTTTTGAACCTACAACCTTTCGGTTAAGAGGCGTTGCACTAAACCACCAGACTAACCGGTCAGACTTTAGTTAAAAAATGGCAATTATTTACAGTTAAACAGGCAGATAAAATGGCAAAACTATAGTACTGAAAACTCGTCAGTGAATACACAAGGTATAACGGAGAAAAAATGATGCAGACTCTAAATCTGTACATATTATCATATTTAAGTTTCAAGACTCATTGACTGAATCAAGGAATTACATGTTAAAAGTCTTCTCCATGGTACAAAACAATGCAGAAAGTGTAAAGGACAAAGCATAAACTATTTAACTGTACCTATGTCCAATTTTACCATTTAAAACAATACTGTACATGTTGCATTAATGATATTTGGTATGGAAGGTATTTTATCACTAATTAGTATTCCGGCATTCGGAATAGTCTTAGAGACATCTTTGCTTTTATACTTAATGTCAGATTAACAAATACGCTTCGACTATGATGGTTGTTTAATGCCAAGAACAGATAAGGGTCAAAGGTAAGGTTAAGCTGTCAGAGGTGAAGTTACTGTTAGGTTAGTGTTTAGAGATAAGGTTACCTCAAAGGTTAGAGGGTTAGCAGGCAAGCCATAAATTGTTTGTTTTATAGCTGGTGTATATTTTAATTTTTGTACATTATTTATGAAAACCATCATAAGACTGCAATGAGACGCGGGTTGGTTTTACCCTACTAACAAAATGTCGTTGTAACATTAAACTTGCTCAGTAAAAGGAACAAGACATGTATGGAAGAAATTGAAATTTTTGACAAAAATATTACAGCAAATCAAAAAAAAAAGCACAAATGTTTCAGTTGTTATTACAGCTGTATTTAGTGAGATCATTGCAATGTGAGGTGTATGTTAGCTGACCAATACCGGTTTTACAACAAACAAACTGTTAACAGATTATGGATGATTGTGATTATTGGCATAAAATGTTAGGTAGATAATTCAGTTGCATCCCATCTAGCTATATATGCTGATCAGTTAAGTACAAATAAAGTAAAATTTAACCATAAACTGCATATGAAGCCAGATTTTGTGCCTTAACAAAAATCAACTCTTTAGCGCCACTGTAAGGGTAAAGCTTATTTAAATAATGGCCACTAAAGGCAGTACATGCCATGTGTCTGTATGAATGTCGTATTTTTTACACCATAGTTTATGTGGGTCAAAACACATTTAGTTATTTGCAATAACCCAAATAATAAAGTAAAATGCGGGGAAAAAAAACAAATTAACAGGAACTAAATATTATACCAATTACATTTGCCAAATAAAGTACTGCTGTCTAATGCACAGCTTAATGTTTTCTTGTGTTGCAAGCAATGAATGGTTTGTGGACATACACAATGAGCATTTTGCCAGCTATGTCTCAATATCTATTAACAATCACTATGAAAACCATCCCCTAAATGCATTATTCTGAACAGAACATATGCTGTTTTACACATTTTGCGAAGTGCAGCCGCAAATCAATAAGCTTCATGCTGAGTTTGGTTTTGCCGCATGATATAAATCAGTCATCCATCCAAAATTTCCAATATTTTTGTTATCTTGTCATCAAAAACCGCCTGGTTAATGTGGTTATTTCACATTTCTTTTTCTATTATCAAATTGTACGCAAGTCGGCAATGTAATTTTGCCAGCGTACAAAAAAGGGGACAAATTTTCCCCTGATAGTGTGTCACCCTATCAACTTTCCCCTGGTATGGTAATGTAGAATTTAAAATCCCATTTAATAAGAAAATCTATCATACACAGTTCAGCGTGATGTTTCTAGGATGCTGTAATGTCTTTTTACAATGAATATCGAACAGTTCTATAACAATTTTGAGGGCATTAAAAGATTTAACAAAGTTCAATATAACAACCTGTCTCATGATTCCTTGGTTGTGGTGGGGGGAGGGGGATGCAGCTGATCCAGGCTGAAGAAAGTGCAAGAATTAGCACATTAAAAAACCCAAATATCATTCAGCACATATTGCATTGCATAAATATGAGCAATACGGAAATTCCAATAAGGTACCAACAATAATAGAGAAAAAGACTGTAAGGCAAGTTTGGTCAGTGGTATAAAGTTGTAGTCTTTTTTTATCTATTTTACTCCAGATTTTCTTAAGCACTCTATTTAACAATATTCAACAACCAGTAATACGCATTTTCACCGGGGTGTGGTTATCGATTTTCAGACCAACTGTAAAAAAAATATTTTTTTTTGTTTATTTATTTATTACAAAAATGTTTTAAGAATAAAGCACTAACTACTTTTGTTATATAATTTTCTATTGGTTTGAATCAGGCAGCTTTTTGGTTAATGGGTAAAAAATACTATTGCCTAGAATAACGCTGCTTAAAGGTGGGTTTAGGCATGCCCAAAATTTTTAATGAAATAATTAAAAATGAACTTAGCACTACATGTCACTAAACCCGACTTTTTAAAAATAAATAAAAAAGATCAGGCTGTGTTGTATCTTAGGCTTCCCTATATCTAACCCAGGGTTGGGCTTTTTCTCTTGTCAGCGGGAAAATAATGCGGAAAATAAAGTTCTTGGTTGGCCGGATTATTACATGAATAGTATTCAATATCTTAATTACAGGGTATGGTCAGATACAGTCTGTGGGCCGGTCAAAATCCCTTCATGGGCCAGACGCAACCCATGGGTTGTATTGTATATTGCCCACACCTGACCTAACCCATTCTTAATAACACAAAACAACTTACAGGAAAATATCCAGGAGGCATCCCGGGTTGAGGCATCCCGTCAACGGGGATTTGGTTGAGGGGGGAAGGGGCAGCTGCACCACTCTGCAAAGATCGATTTGTATTAAAACTGATCAAGACGTCAGTTATTGCTATTCAATTTTTTTATAAATGAAGTTTTCTGCAGGATCGATTTGTGTTTAGAAAAATCAAGATGTCTGTTATTGATTTACTGATATTTTCTATATAACAATTTTATGTTATAATAACTGTGTTTTTTTAACTCTGCAAGCATCGATTTGTATTTAGCCAGATCAAGACATGTGTTATTACTAATGATATTTTCTATATTATTACTGCTATTTTTTTATATTACTACTGCTATTTTCTATATTACTACTGATATTTTTCCGATAAAGACGTCTGTTTTTACTACTGATACATTTTTCTATAAATTTTATGTTATATAATAACTGTATTTTTAACCTGTTCAGGCTTTTATATGATTAGAATATGAAACATAATTTTATACATGTTTAGTCTATAAATATTCATAAACCAATCTGTTTGTGTTTATTTATGTAGCCAATGTAAAAAAGGAAATTATACAGTTTTGTTGGGTTTTTAACCATGTGAAGTGATCATGTCTTGCTTAATTGATACAGACAATAGAATTAGCACAGTTGATTTAAGGTGTAAATTATTGAAACAAGTGTAAAATGGACTTTACATGGTAAAAATGTTATTAAAAAAAACTTTTTTTGTGATAAGCACTAATCAGTAACTCAAAGTGAAACATTTAATTTCCACTTGCGAATACTAAATTTTAAGGTTTTAAAGTAATTGCAAACTGTAACAACATAATATTTGGGCTAATTATCTTACAATATTGAGTTGGGTAATTTGCAAAAGATTGCGGCAGGCACAAACATTAGCAAACTTACCAAGATCAATGTGTAAAATTAATAACAAATGT